>NDGN011304769.1:0-14350 GCA_002564285.1 Tympanoctomys barrerae
CCCTGTGCTTTGCTAAGCTTGTTCTAAGTAGGTGCTTTAGACCACTGAACCATCTCACCAGCCACAACCTACACAAGATCTTAAGAACACTAAAAGAAAGCAGACCGAAAAGGTGGGAGCTGATGCAGACAGTAGAAATGCCAAATGTCAGGCTAAGGAAAGGCATCTTGCAGGGTTTAGTGCACTTCTTAGCAACTCCGGTCTATAGCTGGGGTGTTTTGGTGACTGCCCTTGATCTCACAGGGAATCGGAGAGGATTACCTTCAAGATGGCGATGCAGTGTGACATGAGACCCCTGGCGAGACAAGAAGAAGGTGTCAGTGCTGATCTAGACAGCCCACCTCCCCGCCAGCAATTACCTCTACTCTATCCAGCACTGACCAGGAGCAACAGCTGGTTACCACCCGAGAGCCCTTACGCCATGGTGTGACACCAGCCAGCCCAGGTTCTGATCCCTTCCCTTGCCCCTCTACACCCTACCTAGTCCTCCAGCCAGCTCAGCTCCCCACCTATCAAACCATGCTTTTCACAACTCTGCCCTTTTGGTAGACTGTTCCCTTGCCCAACACGCTCACTCTTCACCCTAGGCTCAGCCTGGCAGAATCCTTCTTACCCTGTATCCTAAACCAAGATACCTCTTTGTAACATCCTTCCAGAAAGCCACCTTGATCTCCCTTCACCAGGCAAACCTCCCTGTGCACACTGCCCCACGCACAGAGACCCCCTTTAGTTCCTGGGATGCTGCATTTGGTATCATTCTAGCTTCCCCATCATTCAATTATCTGTGGGGTCTGACACAGTGCCCCTGCACATAGCAGCCCACCAATATGGTTGTTTTTTTTTTTTTTTTTTTTTTTTTTNNACCAGGGATTGAACTCAGGACCTTGTACTTGCCCTGCAGGCGCTTATGCCACTGAGCTATCTCCCCAGCCCAGCCTTTCCCAGTGAATGAATAGATGACTACATGGCTAAGGGAACAAAGTGGAGCAAATGTCTCCAACAGCAGGGATTCCTGCTGGATGGTGAGATCCATCAGGTTGCTTGGGACAATGCTTCATCCCTGGTGCCTGGCTATCAAATTCATGGGCATCCTAAGGATAAGCCAAACACATGGGGATGACTTTATAACAATCTCTGCCACACATTTAAGGCCTGGGTGTTTAGGTCTACAAGACAGCAGGGGTACAGGGAGCAAGGACAAACAATGTCATGTCCTATTCAGATTCTCCCCATGCTGAGGGCTAGGGAAACACCTCTGGGTGCCCAGTGGAGGTCTCTGTTGAAAGGAGGCAGAAAGAGGTACCCAGGAGCCCCTGTACTATCCTCAGGGGCTATAAAAAAGCAAAAAGTTCCCGAGGCCTTACGAGGCATCTTCAATCCAGTCTTCATTCTCCAGAATGGCCTCGATGTGGGGGTTGGTGATGACAACATCATCCAGTTCTAACTCAGAGGGCTCAGACTGGGTCTCCATGGCACCAATGAGGTCCACAATGGGCCTGGAAAGAGAAATCTTCTTAGTTTCAGGATAAGTGAAGCTGCTGACCTTCTTCCCTTTATAGCCCACTACTGGGTCTGGATGTCCCCCAAAACCCAAGAATTAAAGTCTTGGGCCCCAGCGCAGCACTATGGGGAGGCAGATGGGACCTAGTAGAAGTCCTTACATCACTAGAGTAATTCCTCGAAGCAGTCTGCAGCACCCCCATCTCTTCCATTTTCTCTTCTGTTTGCTCCACCTTGAGGTTCCATCACATGACTCATACCATTGCTATCTGGTTGCCCCTCTGCAAGGAGTAGCAGCAATGGGTCCACCCAATCATGGGCTATATACTCCAGATCAAAGTCAATTATCTCGGGTATTCTTCATGTGATGGGAAGCTGACCAATACCACTACATACCACCCAAAGAACGAAAGGAGTTGATAAATTACAGCAGAGCTACACTTGTTCTGGATCCAGACCTAACCCTATTGAGACAACAGCTAAGGACAACATAGAGGGCTAAACAGCGAGGCAAGAAGAAGGCAGGGGCATCACAACACAAGTGAAACAGAATCAGATGAGCTCTTAAAAGAGAAAGCTATAATTATACAATGACAAATACGTATTAGCAGGGCTCCTTCTTTTCAATCACTTGTTTTCCCCTTCAACCCTACATTGTACAGGAAGGATAATGTTCCTATTTACCTCAGCTTACCTGCACCCTCTACCTGGCTGGCAGAACTACTCCTGGGTACCACCTTTGTCTCCTCTCTATATCCCTATGTTAGAAAAGTGGGAGAAGTCAAAATACCTCTTCCTCTACATGATTCTTTAAGAATCTGAAATGTTGTAACATTCTTTAAAATAGCAGAGCTTTTCTGGGTTATTTAAATGGGCACTTATCAATTATTAACCACTCAATAGATGTGTAAACTGACAGAAGGATAACAAAAGCTAAGGGACAGTGCCCATGGCCCTTTAAAGATCTAGCAATTAAAACACCCTCCACTCAAGGACAGAGCACTTGCCTAGCACACACAAAGCCTTGGGTTCAATCCCCAGTACCTTTCCCATCTTCCAAAAAAAGTCCCTAAACTGAAAATAGGATCTTGCTTATAAAATCTGTTTCACAGAAAATGCACAATGCAGAAATCTGCTATACGGAGAGAGGCAGGCCTACACTGGGATTTCACTACACAGAGTGTCTGGCTTCAATGTGTGACTGAGGTGGGCAGTGATTTCTTTCTGTCCCCAGGGTTTGGTTGGAAAGGGATTAATGTTGTCCCACTGTGAACTGGCCAACAGTGCACAAAGAACTGTGCCTTTACGCTAGATGAACAGGCTCAGTGACTTTCTCAACAGCTCAATGAACAGAGAAAGAAGTAGCTCGGGGTAGTGAGGGCTTAAGGAACATTGTTAAGCTCCTGAGGTCTTTCCTGGGAAGTCCAGTCTCCAAGGACCATTTTGGAGAGATAAAGCTGAGCTAGCAAGGCCCAGCATCGGCTATTGTGCTGCGCCCTTAGTTAGAGCCCCATCTCCCCCCACACACACACTCCAGGCCCACTCACTTGGAATCATAGCGCTGCAGCAGGTCTCGGGGGCGGCAGTAGCGCTGCCTGCAAACCACCACCAAGGCTGCAAATGACGCCAGGAAGATGGTGGCCAGCACCCCTATGGCAACAATTACCACAGTCTCCATGCTTCTGCGTGGTGTCCGACTCAGCCCTACTCACATCCTCCTCGGAGAGTGAAGCTGGAGCGAACACGGAGCAGGGCAGACCTAGCAAAGAAGCCATGAAAGAAGTGACAAATGGGGCAGGTAAGGGTATGGGACATTAGGCTCCCCTAGGTCACCTATGAGACTCAAGGGACTAAAGACAATCAAGATATGCTTTGTGCCCTACTCAAACTTCTTCCCAGTTGGACCAAGATGAGTTTTTAAAGCTGGAACAAAAGGAAGCATTTTAACTAGCATCGCTATCTACACACCCATGAAACCCAGCCATGAAACAATATCTGCTAAAGAAGCAGAGATTAGGATGGTGCTGACAGGGACCTCCTCTGTGCCAGGCCCATGTTCACTCTCCCAACCACAAACACAGCAAACAAGGTAGGCCCTTTTGCTAAATGAAGAACCTGAGGTTTGGGGAGGCTAAGGAATGCATTAAGTTCCTGTCATCAGGAAACAGAAAACTAACAAGTGAAATGGACATTCATCTTCCTTGTCCTTTCTGAGGAAAGAAGATGGTGGAAACTCTAGAAAAGGTTCTATCATTCTTAGCATTGGATATTTATACATGGAGCTCCACCATTCACTGGGCATTGCCCAATCCTATCAGGAGGGGCCCTTTCACAGCCATGCATGCCTTAAAGACATCATATGTTCAATGTGTGTTCTCATCAGGCTAACACTAGTGAATTTATACAAAGACATCTATGATGTCCCTAGATGATATAATCTTATGGGACTACTATTGTATATGCGATCCATCACTTACTGACATGCCTTTATACAGCCCATGATTGTATTGCAAACTCATGCACCACAGGAACAAAGGCACATAAGAGAAGTACCTATTCCCAGCAGCATTTCACCCTTTCTCAAGTCTCCTCCCCTCTCCAGGCTTTAATTTCTCCACCTGCAACAAGGACTGCTCCAAGTTAGGTGTCTCTATGAACCCAGAACACGGTGCAGATCCTCCAGCTGCTCTTAAATCTATGCTCCATGCTTTGGAGGATCCAGATGTTCGTCCTGTCACTCAGCAAGTATCTTCAAGGCAGCGTGGACCGAGCCGATTTCTGAAGATCGGAGATTTTTAAAAACACATAAAAGACAGCCCCCAATCTTGAGGAGCTATTTGAAACAGACAAGTAGGAAAAAGCCACTTTAACTGCCTATATCTCAGTGATGTGCAGACATACACGGAGTAACTGCATTTGCACAAGAGTTCTTGGGAAAGCCTTCTTCACAGGGCTGGTGATCCTTGAGCTAGGTTGTGCAAGATGAGTAGGAGTTTACCAGGTGGTAGGCAAGGCAAGGAGCTGGTTGGTTTATAGGACCAAGAAGGCCTTCTCTGAGGTTTCCAGGGCTGCCTGAGAGGTCTTTCTCCTCCACATCTCTTATAAAGTGAGGAGTAAAATCTCAGATCCTGCCTCAGTTTCTCCTAGATGTGTAGTTCTCTGTACTCTCCCTCTTCCGTCTACCTCCGTTAGCCTTTGTTCTTTCCCCCTCTTATCTGTCTTCACTGTGCTGTCTGTTTTCCCCTCCCCCCCAACTCCCCCCCCCCCTTTCCAGGTCTCCAAGGCCACCGCTGGGTTCCCCCTCTTCCTGCACGCGTGCTGGGCCGCACAAGCTTTCCCGGACTTTTCCTCTGTGCTTTGTTTGTGCGGGCGTCTCTGCCCATGCTTTTGTTTCTCTTTGCATACTCTGGTTGTGTGTTTCTTTCTCTCTTCCTGCCCTGTCCATTCTCTTTTCGCCGTCCAAGATGTTCTGAACTTGCGAGGATTTCATAGCCCCCATATCCTCAGTGTCCCTCCGCAACCCCGGAGTGTGTACGGGCGTGGGCGGAGGACCCGGCCCTCCGGAGCTGGGTTCGGCGGGTTCCCGCAGCCCAGCGCCAACTTTCTGTCCCAACTCGCACGCTAAAAGGGCGGTGGGGCCCCCTCCCCGACCCTCTCCCACTTCCCGGCCTTCCCCCACTCCCCAAGAGCCCCGCGCCCCCCAGGGCTGAGCTTGCCCCAGGGCCAGCGCCCGCACACCGCCTGCGGGCCACCCACCTCCGCCTGCGGGTCACCCACCTCCGCCTGCGGCTCCCGAGCCCCGGCTCCCGCGGCCCAGCCGATGGCGAAGTCCGGGCGCCCTGCAGCGGGGCATGCCGGGAGGCGCTGGGCGGTCAGAGTCCCGACACCCTCCCCCGGGGCCGCCCCCCGGCGCATCCAAATCCCCCGCTGCCAGGCGCCGCCGTCCCCGCCAGCCCCCTGGCGGCCCGGGGGCTGGGGCCGCGCGAGGCCGGGCAGCTGGGAGGCAGTCACTGGAGACCCAGGGAACTTTCCTCCTACCACCATGAAGGCCAGACCAGGGCAGGCAAGTGAGGGGACGGTGGAGGGAGTCCCCTTCTCCCCTGCCCACCTGGTTCCTAGGGCCACCCAGAGGGGGTGGACTAGTCATTGAGACAGTCTACCCTTACAGATGGATTGCAGGCACTCACTAGCGTGTTAGGCTTCCAGCAGTCGGCTCTGGCTTGGTACCTTACCCTGCGAAATGGGCCACTGCTGTGTGCATCTTCAGAGTTAATGTAAGAATTAACAGACATAAAGCACACAGTGCATTGAAGAACATCTGGACCCCGGGTAAATAGCGACTCAGTAGCCGGACCCGAGCAGGACAGTGACAAAAAGAACCACCTTCCCAGTTGTCAAGTCAGGACCCTGGCTGGTAGTCCTGGCCCTGATTCCACACCACTGCGTTGCATGGCAAAGGGAGGTGCATCGCATTCAAGAGGATACAGTCTGCTCACAGTCATCCCTTGACAATCCTGCAGGCCTGAAGACGTCCACACCAAGTGGTGTGGGCTGGCCGTAGCAGGTGTGACGTCCCAGAGATTTCCCCAATCCAGGACCATGACCTAGAAGGGGACATGAGCATCAGATGGTAGTATCCAAGGCCCTCCTGTGGAAAAGGCAGAGCCAGCGTGGGTAAACTAAGCATTGATGGGCTCCCAGCATCCGGGTCTAAGGTAACTCCATGTGGGCTCTGCCAACAGGTAGCATTCACTAGAGAACATCGACTCACAATGTGCTTTTTTGGCCCATGGACTTTAAAACTCAAATTAGTTGCCATCTTTTTTAAAAGTTAAGATTTCCGGTTTACCTAGAAAATTCGTAAGACCTCTCAAAAGGCAGCCATCTCCTTCCTCACTACCCAGACAACAAAGGCACACTCTTCCCATTTTTGCCTGTGGGTACCAGTGGTACTCAGGGAAGGGAAGGCAGAGGGATGATTTTGCCACCCTCTAAAGTATTTTCATGAGGCAAGCACAGAACATTCCCCCTCTGTATTGGAAAGGGGCTTACAGCAAAGGAGCACACCTGGGAAAGGGGGGCAGAGACAGTCCTATTTCTTGGGACTTCTCTGAGATGAAATGCTTCTATGTGTCTGGAACATTTGATGTTTTAATATATGAAGCTAAGCCACATAATCTTCTGTGACTTCAACTGCATAAGAGACAGAAAAAGAAGCTTTAGCTTTGAAGTGTATAATCCAAGTGGAAAAGTTGTGTAACACTCTTCTTCCCCCCCCCCAAAAAAAAAACAAGGCTACATAGATAAGTGAATAACTTACTTGCCACCTGGAGGTGACAGCTTTAGTGCCCCAGAGAATCATCCACTACCCAGCTGCCGGAAGGACAGGGTTGTCTTGAAGTTGTGCCAGGTCCCTTTTGCTGCCTGCCATCATTTCAGCAACTGCTGGCAACTCAGTACCCCCTTGAAGTCTCTCTGCATTGATCCGAGAAGATCTTGTATAACACCAGTGTTCTAATTTGCAAGCAACAGAAACTGATGGATTGTCCCACATGGCATGGGACTTGTGGAAAAGTTCTGGGGTACCCACTGAATCAGCAGGAGACTAGAGGACCAGATTTAAAAACAGGCTGGCTCCGGGGGGGGGGCTGAACAAATGATTCTGACCCTCCATTGAACAATACTCTTCATTCCAGGTTCCAAGTGCTGGGTAGAACCTGACCTTTTCTGTTCCCACAATGGGAGGTGAGGCACAGGAACCGTCCTGCCTTCAAATATATCTGCATGAAAGGAAGTACTCCCCCAAAAGGTCAGAGGAATAGTGACCAGACTGCTCCCCCAAGTTCAACTACCCCTGTGTGCACCCTTCTTCAGTACATCTGAACTTCAAACTATGTATCACAGCTCCTCAAGTCTGGAGCTGAACCTGGTGATTGGGGGAAGGCCAGAAGATCAAAATGCTGTTGATTGTGGGAAGGAAGAGGCTTGGTTCTTGGCTAGTGGGAGTGAGCTTTGGCTTTACACAGTGAGTAAATAATTTTTGATGCCCACTATGTATGTGCCAGATATAGAACAAATATCAGACATACCTATGTCTCTGGATCCTCTCCCCAACTCTGAAAAGTTATGTGATTATGTTTGCAAAGGAGGAAATTGCCTCAGAGGTGTAAGAAATTTACCCCAGCCTTTCTGCTCCCTAGCATTAAAGCCCAGAGCACCACACAAGGAAACTAGTAGCCCTTCCTGGGCATTTGAACAGCACAGGTTGTCATAGCCAGCAGCGACAGATACAGCCACTTAATCCAACTTCTGTACACCTTTGCTGCAAAACTGCTTATGCTGCTCCTGGGTGAAAGCCAGGTCCTGTGCCTTTGTCTGAGTCCCATCCCAACTTCCTTTTGCTTTAGTTTTTCCTTCTGGTAGCATCTGCAGTATTCTTCTAGCTCCTGAATGATTCTTTCTGAAGCCCTTCAAACTGTTATGTGTTAGTAATCAATTAGCAATGACAGTGCTGCTAGGCTGAATGGATACCAAGCACCAAAGATGTCCTATGCTCAAGCACTCAGAGCAGTTTACTACCTGTTGAGAGACAGGAAGACATAGGTAGGAAGTAAAGACAGACGCTGGTCACCTGCCTGCCCCACTACCCCTGACCCATGTTTCTAGGCAAAAACATGGGTTTCCCCTCACACTACTCAGGTAGAACCAGTCAGATTCAAACACCCTCCTATTCCAGTGTATCTTCTATAATCCAAACTAAGCCCTCAGTAAAACAGAATTTTATCCCCACCAGAGAAGTTAATTAATTAAAAGAAGTATGAATGAGCAAAACTGTGGTTCAAAGCCTCTTTCTGCTGCTTCCTAGCCGTGTGATCTCAGGCAGTACCTTTAGTCTCTGTTTCCTCCTCTGAAAAAAGGCTGTGATAGTAAAGACTGGACTATAGATGTTTTGAGACAATCATATAGTGCATTTGGTGTTCATCACATAGGAAATGTGATGGTGGTCGCCAGGGGCTGGCAAGGGGGAGCTATTACTGAATGGGTACAAAGGTTCAGTTGGGAAGATTAAAAAAAAAAAGTGCCAGAGATGGTTGTACAACAATGTGAATGTCTTAGTGACAGCGACCTGTATACCCACAAGTGACACAGGTATGGTGGTACATGCTCATGAAGTTCAGGCAGGGCAATCACAAGTTTGAGATTAGACTGGGCAATTTAGAAAGATCCTTTTCTCAAAATTAAAAAAAAAAAAAATTAAAGGATGGCCATATAGCTCAGTGCCAGGCCCTGTGAATCAATCTCCAGTATCAGAGACAGAGTGAGAGAGAGAGACAGCAAGACCGTGGAGACAGCGAGACAGCAAGAGCGAGAGAGAGAACAAGAGTGAGAGTGAGAGCGAGATTTAAATGGTAATGTCCTCTATGCTATGTATATTCTTTTCACAATTTAATGACAAAGTGCTCAGCGTGGGATAACATAGAAAAATAATGAGACCTCCTTGCTGTTCTTGAAACACAGAAGTTCACCTGCCTCAGGGCTTGCCATACCCTCTGGCTAGCTTGCTCATCCTATTATTCCCATGGCTCCTTGCCTCCCTTGGTGCAGGACCCTGTTTCAAATTGCTTCCACCAAGAAATCCTCCTGTAGTGCTTCCAGTCATTCATGCTTCCTGGGCCCAGATGTAGAACTTTAACCGCACTTATCACTACCTAACATTGCATTTGTCTGTTTCTCTCCTTTCAGAATCAAAGGTCAATGAGGGCAGGGACTCTACTATCATGTTCCCTGGAGGAATCCAACCATTGTCATCCTGGTCTAAGCAGAGACCACTTTAAATCCCTTCCCCCGCTGTGCTTTTGCACCCATTGCAGAGGCACCACCATGAGTCAATAAGGCCCAGTAAGCCCAGCTATGCCCTGTAATTCCCAATCATCATTCAGCCCTGCTTTTCTCGTATGTCCCCAAGCAAGGTCCTGGGAGGACAGCCACAACTTCTCCCAGGAGTTGCACTGAGTGCTTTCCCCTAAAGTCCCAGTGTGACTTTTTCCTTCCATAGTCCCTTCCTCAAGTCCCAGTGTGACTTGTTCCTTCCATAGTCCCTTCCTCCTTATGCTCATGACCTTATAAAGACCTTATAGTTTATGCAAGAGTTAGCTGGTCTGGTCTCTAGTGCCAACCTGGTACCCTCTCAGGTTTGTCCTGTTGCACTGATATTTTATTTATTTATTTAGGCAGAACCAGGGGATTGAACTCAGGCCCTTGTGCTTGCCAGGCAAGCGTTTATTCTACTGAGCCATTGCCCCCACCCCCTAGCTCTGCTTCTTTTCCCTTTTGTCCTAACATTCTCTTCTGACCTTCCTTCAATATCTAGAACAGTGATTAGGGCTTAACTGGTGCTCAGCAAACACTTTTGCAAGGAATGACAATAAAACTGAGCTACTATTGCTTTCACTCTAAGGTACAAGTCGAAACTCTGAATCACATCCAGCCCAGGAGGTCTAGTGGGACCTGACAGCTGCTGGAAGGCAGGAAGTTTGGTGCCTGGGAAAGTCTGAGAAGGCAAGACATCAGCTTTGGAAAGAAAAGAAATGTCAATCTGTAGTAAAGGGTCTCTTTAAATCCCTGACTAAACGCTGAATCTATGTTTGTTTTAAGTGTCTGGGCCCTTTTAAGGATTTTTTTTTTTCCAGAACCGAGGATTGAACTCAGGCCCTTGCACTTACCAGGGAAGCACTTATTCTACTGAGCCATCTCCCCAGCCCCCCTTTTATGGATTAATGAACAGTTTGCCAAGAAGAGCTAGGCTGGCCAGGAACAGGTTTGTGTGTACACTGATCAGGCCTTCTCTGAGCCACAAGCAAGGACAGAGACCTTGCAGGAGTGAAAGCCAGCCAACTTTCAACTGCTGGAGCTTACTGGAGGCAGACAGCAGAACCAGGAAGCAGGAAGAAAAAAAAGAAAAGAAAACAAAGCAGGTCTGAAGAAGGATCCTTCTGGGCATACAGGTCAAGTTTGCATTTCCTCTCACTGAAGCAATTGGCCCTAGGGACTTGAGACTACAAAGGGTTTCTCCTTGGTCTGTAGGGCAGGTGCGCAAAGATGAGGGGTGGGGTATACTCTTGGCAAAGACAATCTTCATGTGGAAAGCACTCTACAGATGATATAGGAGAAATAGAACTCTCAACCTGCTAGACATCAGATGTGCTGAGTTGTGTTCCACAAAATCAAAGAATGAACCGCAAGGAACAACTGAGGTTAAGAATAGAAAAGATTTACTGTTCCTGAGAGACAAGCCAGTCCAAAAGTGGGCTGCCACCATTGTCCACTGACACCATTGTCAGGGGTAATTTATACAGCAAATGTATACAGTGTGGGTACAACATAGGTCACACCATAATCAGCCTATAGCTGTTTAGCTCACATCTACCTAGTAGGAAAGCAGGTCATGTAGGAAGGGTACATAGAAAGAATGAAGTCATTTTGGGGAAGAGATGGGTTTGGATGCTCTGGTCACCCATGTAGGTGACCAATGGCGCTACACTTCTTGGGCCAGGCGGTGCTAATTACAGTATAATTACAAGTTACTGTTTATACCTTAGGGAGGCATATAGGTCTGGCCATTATGTCTTTATCTTGAGTCCTATTCTTCTTCTAGTGCACCTCCAGCCATAATTCTGATGTCTTTATTTTTTCTACTGACTTCCTTGAGAGACCAGTCCCTCTCTGTGTTGTGTTGTGTTGTGTTTTGAGACAGTCTTACTATATAGCTCAGGCTGACCTTGAACTCACTATATAGCCAAGGCTGGCCTCTTTATGATGCTTCTTCTCCTGTCTCAGCCTCCCCAGAGCTGGGATTTTAGGCAGACCCCATAACTCCCATGGGCTGACTGTATATTAATGTCCATCTAATTTAGCTGCCTATACTACAGAGAGATCTGCACAGACTTCCTCTCTTGCCGGTTCTAGTATTTTACCACATCTCTCTTTAGAGCAAATGGAAATCTCTCTTGCTTTAAATACTTAGAGAGTAATATGTAGATGTGTATAAGGAAAAATAACATCACATATTTTATTTAATGCAGATGAAGTTGGTTTAAGGAGGGATTTAATGTTATAAATAAGTCATTAGCATCTGTGACTGTAGATTTGACCCATCAGCAAATGCTCTCTTAATGTTTCAGCAGGGTCATATTAATCATCATCATTTCCAATTTGGGGACTTCATGTGTCAGGTACTATATTAGGCATTTTGTAAATATTACATAACTATTACAGTGATCTCTTAAAATAGACATTATTTGCCTTTTCAACACATGAAAAAACTAAAACTCAATGTTATATGCTATACATTTCTACAGCTAGGAAGTGGTAAAGCTGAGATTTGAAATAAAATTGTTTGTGTGCTGCTTAGGCAGACACAGGGGCCAGGGTTCGATCCCTGACCTGCCATGCCGGCCCTGCCCCTGGGGCATGCTGAGAAGGCAGCTGAGACTGGGCATGGTGACATGCACCTGTAATCCCAGTACTTGGGAGACTGAAAAACAGTAAGGTTCACTACAAGTCCGATCTGTGTAGTGAGACCCTATCGACCCTGTACTAAATACCTTAAAAAAATTGTTTGTCTGAAAACCTATGCTTTCTTTTTTTTTTTCATCACAGTGGTTCAAACTGGGGACCTTATGCTTGCCAGGCAGGTGCTTAAGCCACTGAGCTATCTCCCCAACTAAATCTGTGCTTTGTACTGTCTCCTAATAGCTATTAAAGTGCCTGGCCCCTATTACTATGATTGAAAAATATAGTGAATGTTTAAATTGTCCTCGGTTTGTTATGGTAAAAGACACATTGTCATTAATCCCCCTTAAAATACTCCCTCTTGCGTTAAGTATGCTTATCTCATCTTTCTTGCCAATTTCTGAAGCACTTCTGGCAGTTCTTTGCCATGAATGTCTTTAGTTGTGTTGTCATAGCTGCCTCCATGTCTAAACAAATTTAAAATGCTTACTTCTCATGGTCATTTTGACTTGGGGAGAAGGTAGAAGTTGCATGGCACCAGGTTCTATGAATAAGGTGGGTGAAAACACGTCATAATGTTTTTATTTGACAGAAATTGTAATGAAGAGTTTGAACCTTTTCAAGACATCAAGGCAGCCATGATAGTGCACCATCATGCACTAAGACACTCAAGAAAGAGGATTTCTAGAACTGTTTCAGAAAGTGACAAGAGCAATGAGATAAGTGTGTAAAAAGTAAGCATAAGTATCCTGAGGGGGGTTACTGGTAATATGTTTTTACTGTAGTAATTCTCTAAATTTAAACACACACCATGCTTTTTGACCAGCTCGTGTGTGTGACCCAGTTTTGGATAACCTGAATTTATAAATTTTCAAGATGCCAGTCCCTGAGTGACTACATTGTCAGGCACTTCATGGGTGGTACCTTATTTACTTACCTCAATAGTTGGAAGGAGAAATTGTCTCCACTTGACACAAGGAATGTTGAGGACCTGGGAAGATGGTGCCACAGCTAGTAACTGGCAGCCCTGGGATGCACCACCAAATCTGTCTGACTCCCAGCCACAGGTTATTGTCCCCCCACCCAGCTCTCATTATGTTATCTCCATTTTGGGAAGGGAGATTGCATTATCATTCTGCTCCTAAGAGATTACAATGGATCTGGACAGGAAAAATTTTCTTTTTCCTTCAAGTTTATGAAATATACCTTGATTTAAATGTTTAATAATAATGCCTGAAATATTAAATTATGATGTCAGAACAGTAAAAATACTGAAACAAAAAGGTGCTGTAAGGGGGGTACAAGCTGTCCTATTTTGGTTCTCTTTTTCTTTTCCTTGGGTAGAACAGCTTCTGAGCAAGGGACATACAACTCCTAGGCCCAGTACCTATGCTGGGCAACAGACCTCGGGGAGGAATTTGTGATTTCTTCTAGACTAGGCTGGGTCCCAAGAAAGACCTGAGTCAAGCAGAACCAGGCACAATAAAACCCAGAGAATAGTCAGTTCTTGGGAGGTGGTGGAGAAGGGGAGTGAGTGGTCACTCAGCTCTTGAGTCAGCCAGGTGGGCAGTTCCCAAGACAGCTATGGACTAGAACAGCCTTGCGTCACTACTTGACATTTGTCTTAACCTGAGTAGTGTTGTACAATGCCCAAAGCCATGCAGGATGCAGGATGTACTGTATCTCAGGGCTCCAAGAATCCAGCTGGGAAATGCAGGCCTGAGCTCTAGAGCTAACAGCCCACAGCTTGCCTTCAGGGCTTTGGCAGTCTGGTGCAGCTCCTCCCCAAGCAACAGCCTCTCCATTACCTCAGAATGCCCAGGCTGAGAAATGGGAACCTGTGAGACAGACCCTGTAAGGGGAAGGGAAGGGCTTTGTTGTCTCCCTAGTGGAGCAGGACCCTCGGCTGCCCGGGATCTGATGACATTCTGCAACCAAGCAAGTGCACTTCAAGGAGCAGTCACTGGGTGTCACCACTGCCGCTTGGGCAAGGGTTCTCATCCCTTAGGTTAGGCCAAAGGACGCTCACTGGAACAGACCTGACCTCCATGCATCCTGTGGGTTCCTTAACATTCCCATTCTCCTCACGCGCTGGCCTCTTTGGCTGGCCTGGGTTATATGGTCCAACTGAGTTGCTTCCCAGCTCTTCTCTCTGGGCCAGCTTTCTCAGCAGACCTCAAGTTTTGCTTTGTCTAACCAACACCACAGCATGTGGCTAGAGAAAGCCAACAAGACTGGCTTTTACTTTGGGCTCATGATCACAGACCTCAAACAGGCACAAACAGCCACTCATTCCTGGTCAGCCATCCATGCAAGTCTCACTCTCTAAATTCTTTAA
>NDGN011304794.1:0-12528 GCA_002564285.1 Tympanoctomys barrerae
GCTGTGTGATTCCCAATTTGTTCTGTGTTAGTGTCCTCTGCACTTATTATGGGTGGGCTTGTGGTCTGAGATTGCATTTTGCTCCTTCTCTTTGTCATTTTGTATAGCACTATCTTCTGACTTTTGTTGTAGATCTTTGCTGCAGTTATAGCCTTAGAACCTACTGAAATTCAGGTGCAGATCTACAAAGGTTGGATTTATCCAGCTGTGCCTGGATTGGGTCTGGCTGCTGTGCTCAGCTCCTACCTGTTGATGCCCCTAGGGGTGAACCTGTTGTGCCCCTCTGGCAAGATGTTCTGCTCCTGGACTAGCTGTTCGGTTCTGTCCCCTACATTCTCTGCAGGGATTGCAGCCGCAGGCTTTTACCTCAGGCCTGTATGCCATGCCTGAGCTGTGTCTGGAGGGGACAAGGTGGAGTAGGGGGAAGAGGCAGCTCTCCTACACACTCACCGGGCCTGGACTAGGACTGGATTTGGGGGTTTCTGGAATGTGACAGAAATTTCTATTCTCTTTGTGGGGTGTGGGGGATACTACAGAGTGTTGAGAGGTGTCCCAAGAGTATGAAAGAGGGTGTCACCCCTGCTGAGCCTGGGCTGGGATCAGTTTGTCTCGCTAGCACAGGTTAGCCAGAAGCTCTCCCACACACTCACAGGGCCTGGGCTAGAACTGGGTCTGGGGATTCTTGGAATGTGGCAGAAATTCCTATTCGGCGTGTTGGGCAGGAGAGGTGCTGCGGAGTGGTGGGGGGCATCCCAAGGTTGTGGAAGAGGGTCTCACCCACGCTGTGCCTGGGCTGGAACCAGTAGGTCCCTCTGGCGCAGGGTATCCAGAAGCTCTCCCACACACTCATCAGCCTGGGCTAGGATTGGGTCTCTATTTTTATAATAGAGCTTGAAAAAATATATCAGTCTAAAATTTTAAGTCCAAAAACCAAAAAAGAGCATAATACTACAGAAATGGGCTCTAAAGATAAGCTTTAATAACTCCTTGATTTAAAAGGTAAGAACTCTGGGACTGGAGATATAGCTCAGTGGTTTAAATGCCTGCATGGCAAGTTGAAGTACCCAGGTTCAATCCCCAGTACCACATGCAGTGCCGGCCCCTTTCCAAGCTAGCCCCTGAAAGCAGGCATGGTGGTGCATAGCTGTGACCCCAATGCTGCGAGAGGCTGAGACAGGAGGATCACTACGATTCTTAGCTGTGTAGCAAGACCCTGCACCAAATAAATGAATAAATAAATAAATGACTAAGAAAATAAATAAAGCATAAGAACTCTGAATATTTCAGGTGATAATTAAAAAAGAAAAAAGGACACCTAGAAAGTATTCAGAGATCCATAGTGAATCCAGTGTGCATAATCCAGGTCTTCTTGAGCCTAATGCCTGAGAAATGTTTTGCTAAACAGCCTGCATCTCAAGACACAGGGCTGTTTCTATTCTAAAGCAGACACTCTATAGGTCATGTGATAGTAGGTGAACAAATGAAATGCTGCCCATGCCTTATGACAGGTCTTTATCTGGAGAAACAAAGAGAGCGGAACTTGGGAAGCCAGCTCGGGCAGGGCAGATGTCTGTGGCTCTCCTGGCTTTTGCACCAGCTTTCCTCATATGTTAGAGGAGCAGACAGTAAACTACTTCACTTAAGTTATGTTCTCATCTCACTGAGCACAGGACACACTTCTCTTGTATTTGGTGATAACGCTGATAATG
Organism: Tympanoctomys barrerae; assembly: GCA_002564285.1. NCBI lineage: Eukaryota > Metazoa > Chordata > Mammalia > Rodentia > Octodontidae > Tympanoctomys > Tympanoctomys barrerae. The sequence goes on from NDGN011304794.1 coordinate 1,710, forward strand.
AAGAGATCAGTCCATAGGATTGCTGAGCTGCAGTGAACCTGCATTTGCATAATAATATTATAGCGTCTGTCGACCCGCTAGGAGCGATCCATCCATATGCAAGAAATATAGGCCAGCAGAAATGCAGCTGCAATGAGGGAGGCAGGGCTATCCACTTATTAGAGTAGGAAAGGTCTTCTCTATCCGTTAGCTCAGCATGACAGAAATAAATGGAATGGAATGGATCAGGGGATTCTATTGGCTTTTGAACAATCAAAGAGATGCATCAATTCTTTCTCATCGTGTAAATTCTGCTTAAAGTCTCTTTAACACTTGTGTTTCCATTGTCAAGATATCCTTCCTATGTTAGCTAATTCAGAAAAGGCAATGCACTCTAACAGTATTGGATACAGAGAGTTCAGGGCCTTCTTGCCCCATGCAATATGGCTGGGAATGTGGAAGAAGGAAATTGGCTGTCATGGTGCCCCATTAGGTTATCATATTCATTCTTTCCCCTTTCTCTAGTGTAGAATTGTTGCATATTTATTTAATTCTCTAAGAAAAACTGGGTACACTCTTTTTTATGTCTAACTTTTTTATTAGTGTATATTTGCACACATAGTGAAGACAAGTAGAGAATTGGTACGTAAACATATTCAATGTTGTTTCCTTTGACCTCTTTCCCTTCCCCTCCACACTCTCCCTTCCCCCTACCCAAAACCCCTTCCTGTCTCCACAAATTCTGTCTATGTTTGATGTCATCTGTCTTCAGTTTGCTGTCAAAATTTCCTTTTTCTTCCAGTTACAAAAATAGGCTAGGATTTCCATCGCACATAGGTCCTTTCTTTTGGGTATTACTATTCTATTTATTGTCTTTCTTTGGCCTTAAGAATCTCATTTGTTTGTCATATTTTTCCTGTGTTCTTCTTTCAAGTCTCTGAGTCTTGTCTGCAAGGTCCTGCATCTGGTATTTTTTTCACTGTAAAAACTGTAAACTTATCAGTGGCAAACACCATGCAGGTTTTTTTCTTTTGGGAGGCCCTTATCTCAGCTCCTACCAAGACATAAACATGACATGGACACACTCAAAGGCCCTTGAAGACACCGATGAGGCAGAGTTTTAGGATTAAAAAGATTAAACTCAAAGAAGCCAAGGGACCTTAACAGATCACTGTGGTCATCTTACCATTTTATGTAGTACAACATCTGGGGAAAGTGTCCAGATAGTTTACCCTTATAATTCTAATATGATCCATATATTATGTCAACTAAAACATAATTTTCCCAACATATTTTATCTTATATTAACATACGATTGTTGTTTTCATTTAAAAATATATATTTCAGGCTGTTCTCTCTCAGTATGTTTAAAAATTATTATCCTCTACTGATTCAACTATTATTATTGTTTTATATATAATATATAATATATATAATTTTATGTATATATTATTTTAGGGAGGGGTCTACAGGGTGTTCAGGGTCTCACTACTAGATCGGACTCATGGTGATCTGCCTGTTTACAGCCCCCCAAGTGCTGTAAACCACGCCCACCTGTGTTCAATTGCCATCTCAGCATGGCCCTGGGGTGGGGCAGGCATGGCAGACCTGGATGGAATCCCTGGCCCCTGAGCCTACTTGCAGGCATTTTAATCTGCTAAGCTATTTGTCTGGCTCTTAATTCAACTGTTATTAGCAAAGGGAAAATGACTATATCATTGTATTCATATAGATGAAAGAAGAGTACAGCATATATAAGAAAATATCAGTCTCTTGGCACATCCATTAGATTGATATTATGTTAAATATTTATGTTAAATCCCTTTGAAGGAATATAGACATTGAACCTACAGAAGTGCAACGCACCTACACTAACTCGTATAAACATATCTTTTATCTCATTCATGCTATATTCGCCATTTGGGGGAAGACAAAACGCTGGTAAACTAGAAGGGAAAACAGGGCTTGAGAGTGAGTTCAACACGTCGATTTTGTGGACAGTCTTCAGTTAAGTACGTTGTTTAGCAAGGGTATATTTCAAAGGCTGAATGCTAACCAAGATAAAAACCAAAGCCCTAATCCTTGGCCTGAAGTAGCAAGGATATTCAGCCTACTTGTGGCAAGAGAAGGAACTTGAGGTTTGACCAGCTCCCAGGAACTTTGGAGGCCAGATTACCCAAAATGAAAGAGTTGGACTAGAGTGGAATGCAAAAGTTTATTTCTCTTCTGGGTTAGATCTGCATCTTCTTTGTTCCCAGTCTCTGTTCTCTGGGCAGCCTTCCCACCATCACCAGGACTTATAGCTCTTGCCAGTTTGGATCTTGGCCACACCCTGTAGCCAAGAAGGAGAATGCTTGAAACTAAGAAGATCCAAAGCCAAAATATCATAAATCACCACCACCAAAAAAAGGAAAAATATCGTATTTTCCCTCTTTTAACTTCATAAAAGTGTTATATTGCTTCTCCATCACACTGAACTATGAGATTATGCCTTGGAGTTAGGCAATGGCTGTGTTTTGCAGCTATTGTTTCCGTGGTGGTCAAAATGCCTTTGCTGCCTTTCATTCTTGTTGCTGACTTATAGTCTGAGGTGACTATTTGATGATAGGAAGTAATTTCATCAACAGAATTTTAAATGTGAGGCCCTTTGTTGGAGTAAAAACACTATAACTTTCCTCTTTCCCCAAAAAAGATTCTTCGAGAGCAATATACATTAAATCATCATGCACATGACAACCCCATGAATCTGGGATGGCTCTTCCTTGTTTTAGGGAGCAAATGGGGGAAAAATGAGATTTGGATCTTAGTTAAATCATCCGCTTTTTGACTGCCTACAATTCTAAAGCCATTGCCCAAAAATCTTGGTTATAAATGAAATTTGAAACTTACTTGTTATCTAATGTGTCAGAATTTTTATAGCAACTGCAATATCAGAATTTTTATTGGAACAGTATTTTTCTGGCATCATTTGGTTTCTTTAGTTTAACTGATGATTTTCATTTATTGTTTTGTATTCAACTGTATTTGATGATGGTTGCTATCTCAAAGATAAGAAGTTTATGGGAAATTTCATGGTTTCTTATATTTCTTTTCTGGTATGATATGTTGAGCTTACTTAGGAATAGTGGAATTCAGTAGAAAAAGATGAAATTTCGGCATGTTTGCCCTGGTCCCTGTCTTGTTTTGCAAGACTTATGGCTTTCTTTCTTCAAAGGCATAGCTGGTCCACTTTTTGCAAAGAAAGTTGCAAGTCACATTTAGGACTTCAAGAAATCTCAGGGATCTTGTGACTTGCTGCACCTCGTTCTTGCCTTTTTTGCTCTTATGTCAATATGGCTGTATATGCTCACAAGACTCTCACCATTGCTGCTAGCAGTCTAACCTAAAGGTAGTCCATAATTTGTTCCCTAGTGAGGCAAAATCATTATATTTGGGATATTTTTATTTCCAAGCTCCACTTTGATTTGATTTTAGCTAAAAATTATAGGTCATTTTTCCAAGTCAATATTTCTAGTATGAAAAGTACATTTTATATTTAATGATAAAATATACCCACTTTTTGAATTAATTTAGTGTTGTTTCGGGAGGAAGAGGTTAGAAACATAGAAGGAACTTATTGCAATTATCCTTGGTTTAATGAGAATATTTTGTGATATTTATTATAGCATTCACATTGTTAATTTAATCACATTGAATAAACTTTCAAACTACCTTGCTTATATAGATACCATTACATTTATTCATAGTGATACTATCATATTTTGTTTTGTAATAATTAAATAAGTTCCTATCAGACCTTTTCTTCAGAAAAAGAAAGAGCTATTCATCTGTAGCAATTATAGAAACCAAATAGACAGTAAAGAAGATAAAATAAGCCCTAGGGCTAGTATTTAGGCATATGTATTGACCATAATGGGTAAATAAGGGTTGTTAGACAATTTTTTTTGGTCTTTATGGATCACAGGGGCAAAATTAGTGATACTATGTAATTATTTATGTAAAAAGAGAGAAAAAATTTCTTGTTTTCACTATTGTGATGAATTAAAAATGATTATATAATTGACTAATGTAGAATGCTTCAATATAGGTATACCTTGGTAGATTAAATTGTGTTCCTCTGAAAAGATATGCTCAAATCCTAGTGTTTCTAACTAATTATTGATACTTTTTTTCATATAGAAAATAAAGTTTTCTAGTGATGTGTAGAATTCATATTTTTTTTTAGTATTTCATTGAATCTTCCCCCAAACTCCCTCCTTTTTAAGAAATCTGTTTGCTTTAGCTATTTATTAAACCCCCGCACTGGGATAAAGTTGTTTGGCCAATTCCCAAACCCAAAACAGGTCATGATGACCACAAAATTGGAAGACGAGAGACAGTTTCTGGGAAATAGCAAATATAAAAGACTAGAAGTTATTCTAGAGGAAGCTAGCATTTAATCTTAGAGTTGGAGGAAAAACAAGCCAAAAGTCTAGAAAAATAAAGTACTAGGGACAGGGTGTTAGGGCAAATAATATTTAGTTTACAGCCAATTCAGATGTAAACAGGCAACAATTGCTAGCATCCAGTTTTGATCATGGACCAGTGGGATCAGCTAAATTTGAATACCTAGGTTATTGCTCCGGGATTCACTTTCTAATCTAGGGACTAAGCAGGGTGAGATAAATGCAGAAATGGATATTAGAGGAGACCAGATGGCAGCCTTGTAAACAAAATTTTACTACTGGCTCCCTGAATTGAAGACAAAGGTAGGTTGATTCTACTGCATTACTATCTAATTAAGAATCACTGCATGCTGAATTTTTAGATTTGTTATTTTAATTACAGAATATATATATGTAAGTCCATTGTCTAGCTACACTGGGGCGTTCAACAAGAATATACCTGAAAAGTCAAATAAAAGTGAGAGTTTTGTATTTAGATAAAGAGTTTAAAGAATAATTTCAAGGACACCATTTGGAGATGAAACTCATGCGTGGGGTTCATTACTTCAGGTTTGTTAAATCAAACACATAGCAACTGTCTTCTATCTGTCAGCTTGCTATCCCACTTGCCTCTTTTAATTGTTTTGCTTCTCCAAGACCAATGGTAATGCAAGAGGAGCAAAGAAGTATCTCACAGGGAAAGGGCCAAGGGAAAAGGGTGGAACAACTGAAGTTCAAACCATTGTCCTATCTATAGACATGGTCAGTCATGAGCAATGACCTTGAATGATTCTCTGACACTTATTAATTGCTCCCAAACTTTGAATTAGTATTCATTTTTAATTTATGGTTTAGGAAGTGAGAAATAGGTATAATAATGTTTTCTAAGTGTTTAGAAGTAGCCCTCTTAGCACAGTGGGCAGCACGTCAGTCTCATAATCTAAGTCTCTAGAAGCCCATAAAACTGTAAGTCAAGCTGCATACTGAAATTCTGCATTAAAATTATTTTAAACTAACTCTGTCAAAGTACCACTTTTGTGTACCAGTTAAATATGCTTCATTAATGAAAAAAATATATATTTCTTGAAAAATGTGTAATATAATAAAAGAATATATTATAATGGTTAATAATATAATATAACAAATATATAATATAGACAAAAACGACAAACTCTAGAGAAATTTTTACTAAATCATCAAGTAGTTTCAAATATGAGCATGAATAGGGCTCAAACTGGCTTCATTTTTTTTTTCTGATAAGACAGCTGAGGTCCAAGAATTCCAATAATTTCCTGGATGTAATTTTAGCCACTTCAAAGGTTAACTAGGACTCAGGGGCTCCTGAACACCATGACTAAGATTTGCTGTACAGCTGGTGGAAAAGGACATGGGAATTTAGACACAAATAATAAGGGTCTATATCCTATGCCCCTAACCTCCACCTTCAAGTGCCTCTTTGAATGTTATTTAACTCTCTTGAATCCAAGCAATCCTTTCACTCTAATGCAAGGTGAAAGGACTTCTTTCTGACTTTGGAGTAGACTTTTAGCACAAACTTTACAAATATCAACAATGAAAGCATAAATAAAACATGTAAGTTGAATTTTGCCATTAAAAATAACACAGATTAAGGTAGAGACAAATCACAGAGTCTCAATCCTTTGATTTGAAACTACATTGCTGGATGGTCTAATAAGCCCTTATATCAGTGTATGGAGGTGTTTCCAAAGTGGATTACACGTGTCTACACCAAGTGAATCTATCTCTGACACTGAGTAATCTCACTGGTTTCCATACATCATAGTGCTTCTCCTTAATCACTTGTACTGCACACACATAACTCCATTATTCTGGAAAATAGATGATTGCTAAATACAATAAGATTCATAGGGCTGGGGAGATAGCTGAGTAAAACAAGCACTTGCCTGGCAAGTTCTAGGTCCTGAGGTCAATCCCCAGTACTGAAAAAAAAATAAAAAGAAAAAGGATTTATATTTTTAAATGGAATAACATTTCATTTCACAAAGACTACAGATTAATTTTTAATTAATGGTTAATTATAGTTACCTTGCAATGGTACTCTAAAAAACCCCATAGACATAGGATAATTTGTCTCTACTCCCTCAGCAGATGAAAATGAAATACTAGTTGAAGGACCAAGAAAGATAGAGCTAAGAGTTGAATTATTCACATTTGAGGTTTTCTAGCTCAAATGTTTTGCAGGCTTATTTGCAGCTGTATTGCAGCAGGCTTTATCTACGTCTGTCTAATGAAACTCATGCTGAAAATCTCAGTTGGAAGTTCAGGGAATCAGAGACATTCATCAAACCTCATCATAATTATTTAATAAGCAACATTAAATGTTCAGTCAAGTCTTTAACTCATCAGTTCAGTTATCACAGTTTAGTGCCTGCAAACATCATTTACAAGGTTTCCTGCTGAACGATACCGGATACAAATAAACCCCATAAATTAAACCACCCCTCAAAATAACCTTCTTCTGACTGCCTGCCCCCTGGCTCACCTCTGCAGTACTTGAAAAGGTATCTCAAATGAGATGCCTCACCAGAAAGGTGGGTGAAAGGGGATTTATTTAGCTGGTATCAGTTTCATATGTATGCACTATTAGGGAAGAAAAGATTCACACATTTCCAGGGTATTGGGTGACATATTTCTCTTAGTCTGTCCTGCTAGTATTTATATGTCCATATCAAGGAGAGAAGTAAGAATTTTGTAAACGTCTGGCTCTTCTTTCCATTTTTATGATAATCAGAAAACAAAACCTAATGGATAATGCTGTCTACAGATAGGACCTGAGAGAGAAGAAAGCCAGGGAGAAGAGGAGAGAGGAAAAGGATAGCGAGAAGAGGTGCCTAAAGGTAGAAGAACTTAGCTGAGCTTACAAGACATGCTAATGTCTTTTTACTTGCGAGGTGTGAAACTGGTAACTTGCCCATCTCAGTAACATGCATTTGATAATTTACTCTTAAAAATACATGTCATTGGGTTTAAAGTCATTCCTGTTATATCATTTCTCACTCATCATATTAGTGTAGATTTTAATAAACTTTTCAACATCTTCCAAAATTGCTGGATGAGATCGTTATCTTACTCTGTGCAGGTGAGACTCGTCTTAGGAAACATATAAACATATTGCAAATTTATTTGGGATCCTTACTCCAGAGAGTCCTGTAGACAGACTGTAGTATTGAGGGCAGGAGTTTAGTCTCTCATGGAGTGGCCCACTTCCACGGATTTCTTGGGCAGCAGTCTAAATGATGACTTAGGGCCATGGGATCTAAATTTTCAGTTGACTTTAACCATTATCTCAACATATAGTCAGATGCAGGCTTTGTCTTCTTAAATAATGACAATTTTCTGTAAGATTTGAATTAAAAGAGTTGTTTTAAAATATACACATATGCCTCAATAAAGCTGAAATGAAAAGCATATAATTTTATTACATTAGGTCATGTTTATCAGTTTATAAAGCAAAGAAAATATCAGTTTAATTCATGGTCAATTTTTAAAAGTGGTCACTGGAAAATCTCTATGTCTTTTAAAAAGCAAAATGTAGTATATATTGTCCACTTAAACCATTCATATATTCAGGCAAGTCACCCTCTCTCTATTCAGTGTCCTTCTCTCTTTATGCTTGAGGTATAAACTAGAAACATAAGATCTATAAATTTATGAAGAAGCTCCCATAAGAAGGAATTATTAATACATCAGTACTACATCTGTTAGGATTAACAGCCCATGGGGAGGTAATATAACCAAATGATGTCAACTGAATAAACGTGGGAGATAGTATCCCTTTGTAATTAATACTTTATAACAGCGGAACTGATAGCTACTCTGTACCTAAATATGTCCTTGGAGTTCCTGCTCATTCCAAAGCTCTATAGAACATGCTATGTTTTCCTTTGTTTTCTGTGCACTACTAACTCATAAGATCCCTCTGGATTTCTGCTAATTGCTTTAGAGAACATGATAGCTCTACTCACGGGTTTGGCCAAAGGTGCTGCTCCTCTTCCAGAGCTGTGCTCTTTCTGATCCCTTCTGTCACACACATAGGGCTATTTTGCATTTACATTTCAGACTCCATGTTTACTGGCTTTCTGAACAAGTCAAATCCCTCCATGTCCCCTTTCTCAATCTTACACCATTATAATGCTACGTTCTTTCCTTCCTTGTACTTACAGTATAGAAACCTTAAAATCGTTTTACTACAACTATTGATTGAATGGCTCATGCGTCTATTTTACATGACACAGTTCAGTTTGCTTGGCTCATGACTCTAGGCCCTGAGCCTCCCTCAAGCTTAGTATGCACAGAAGATCCATGAATCTTTCCAGAGAGGATGACTTGCCTGTGCTCCCTACTATTTGCCTTGGAGGATCTAAAGCTACATAGTATTGTCAAGATTGGAGCTGTTCGCTGCTCAGCTCACTCGGGACTCAGGCATCTACAGATCCCTAGACCCCACAATATGGTCTCTCTGTAAGAGGGAGATCATTGTTTATGCTTTTTGCACAGAAGTGTTTATTTTTGTTTAATCATGGCAAATTTTGGGCATACATAATGATCACATTCACTATAGGGAATTTGTATCTGTACGTGATCTAAACCTGATTCTTCTTTTTTTCTCCATTCCTTCATCCTCTCTTCAACTCCTGTTCCTCTCCTTATCTACAAAAGCTCTCTTTCCATTTGTCCTTCTTTTCTCATAAATTTTTCTTTTCAGTTCGTTCCTTCTCCCCTCCTCCATCCCTATTTCTTCTTCCCATTTGAACATTTTCTTATTTCATAATGTTTACGATATGTTTTGGTCCTTATTTACTCTTTTTGTTTCTCACAATAAAGTGCAATGTTATGTACACATGTGTATTCAGTTTATTTCACTTAACAGGATGGCCTCATTGTGCATCCATTTACCTAGAAATCTCTCAAGTATATCCTTGTATATCCATATACAAGAACTGCTTTGTGTACCGGTAGTACTCCATGTAAAGCAACACATTTATATCATTCTTTAATGGATGGCCATTTGGGATGTTTCCAATATTTAACTATTGCAATAAACACTGGTGCATATACATCACCATGAATTGATGTTTTTAATCTTTTGGGAACACATCAAGAACATGAATAACTGGGTTGAATGGAAGCTCTAGTTCAAGTTTTTTGAGGAATCTTCACACTGATTTCCACAGTGGTTGCACAGTCTACACTCTTACCATCAATGCAAATTAAAACAGCACTGAGATCCCATCTCACCACAGGAGCATTGCTATTGCCAAGAAACCAACAATAACAACTTTTGGTAGGACTAGAGGGGAAAAGAAATATTTCCACACTATTTGCAGGTGAGAAAGATCATTTTGATGAATAAAAATGAGTCCAGTTTAAATATCTCTAATAGAACCATAGCACACTCATCTTAGACCTTTGGGTTTTACAGAGGAGAAACCTGAAATTGATAGAATCAAATTAATGATTTAGTGAAACCCTATCTCAAAAGAAGAACCTAAGAAAAAGCACTAGAGATAGAGCTAAGTGCTAAGGCTCTGGGTTCAATCTCTATAACACCAAGAACAAAACAAGCAATGTGGTCTTGATGCTGACTCTAGCATCTGCTACAGGGATGGAAGGCACAGGTCAGCCTCATGCAGGTGTCCTGTCCCACCCTATGCCCACATACCACAGTCCAACTTTGCTTACAGGCAGTTTGCAGGTCTCTGTCAGGAACTCAGCACAACTTGGAAATCTACATTTGCCCCTGTCCTTACAGTGATTCTGAATGAAATTCATGAAGTTTCCCCAGTGCTCCTTCTGGTGGCCAGCTCTGCGGTGACCAAATCAACACCTCCTTTTGTTGTTTGCATGTTACTACATGATAAGGGTGTTTATTTTGGGAAGTTGGTACATACATTTAAAATACCTTAATCATTATATCATGTCTGTTAGCCCCTTCCTGCTTTTTCTTGTCTTGAGACAGGGTGTCACTATGTGGTGCAGACTGGCCTTGACCAGGATCCTCCTACTTCAGCCTCCAGAATGCAGGGGCTACAGATGTGAACCACGGCACAGACTTCGGCACATTCAGTGTTGATGCTTCTCTGTGCTGCCTTCCCTCATCCTCACTATTCTTATATCACCTCTATGCTCTCTGCTTTGGGAGACCTGTAAGCCGAGAGAGGTGTCCTTCCATAGCCTACTAAGCATGATCCTGTGACCATCATCCTGGCGCCACTGACATTTGTAGATCAGTTCCTCACAGCCTCTCTGGACTTTCTAGTTTCACCTTTGAAAGAAAAAGGATACAAAGGAAAGAACATTTTGTATTTATGTACACAAAATAGTTAGGATAGGTTTACAGCTACTTTTGCTTAATTCAATGAGAAGAAAGAGGT
>NDGN011304795.1:0-15672 GCA_002564285.1 Tympanoctomys barrerae
TCGGAGAAGATATTTTTAGAGACCATAAGGCAAAAGAAAGAGTTTAGAAGCAGTTATCAACTACGAACTTACTACGTGGGCAGCAGTGCCTTCCTGAAAGGACGAGGCACGATTAAAGTTCACAGTCAAAAAATGACAATGAAACCAACAACAAACAGTTGGAATTTTTAAACCACACTTTTAAAGGTCAATGCTGCTAACACATGACTCAAGGGATGGAAAAAGTCCAGGGTGTCACTATTCCATGTGATTAGCCAGGACAATTCACTATATGAGGGGAAAAGACAACAAAGACTTTCCAATGTTCTGGTTAGAAAATGAATGGTAGGAAACATGAATTGTTAAATATTATCCTATGATATCAATTTATAAATTGCTTATTCAGAATTAAGAGGATAAAATGTGCAAAATTATAGGCAAAACCAATTCTGGGGCAATGAAGCAACAGCAGTGCAAATGTGCTGGCCCAGCAGGTTCATTATTTAAAACAGCCTTAATTAATGTGAAACAGAATATATGAGTTACTATTTTTTATTTTAAAGAGAAAAAAATAAAAATGATACAGAATTTCAAAACAAGAAGATAAGAAGTTAATAATGGTGATTATAATGCATATTGTTTTTCTCAAAGTAGTTGTTCACATTGTCCACATGCCTACCAGATCTAAACATGTAAAACTGACCAAACAATGTAAGTGCTAACTGTTCCTCTCAAAGAACTAATAGAAATTAGTAGTACAATTATCTTCAGTATCTTGTGTGTATCTATATCTATATCTATATATTTCTTTTTCCCTTTCCTTCTTTTCTACTTTCCCCATCCCAGCTGTTCCTTCCTATTATTATTATTATTAATTTTTTGGAAGCAGGTCAGGGAAGCCACTTGTAATTCCTAAATGATATAGAACAACAAAAATAGGTAGAGACCAAAGCAAAGAAGAAAAGATTAATTTTCCTAGCAAATGAAAGTGATATTAATTAAAACTTTAATGATTTTTTTTTCAAAAAGAAAAATGTGGAGCTGCTCTGGTCAGCTGCACTTGTTTTACTTCCCAACGTGGGCAATGTACTGTCTGAGGATCTTCCTGAAGGTAAATTTTAAACAGCTCTAACATCCGTTGTGGGTGTCCATATCTACCTTAACTACCCTCATTCTACCCCATCCCAAACCAAGAGAGTAATTACTAACTCTTAAAAACATTGATTTGGGGCCAGAGAGATAGCTCAGTAGGATAAGCACTTCCCTGGCAAGCACAAGGGCTTGAGTTCAATCCTCAGTTCCACCAAAAAAAAAAAAAAAGAAAGAAAGAAAAAAACAACAACAGCAACATTGACTTAGACTATACATTAAGATGAAGACACATGCTTTAAAGCCTTACACACTTGTGCTTGTCCCAAATTCCCAGCCTACTCCACAGCACAAAGGAAATTCAATAGATAGATGATTTAGGAATAATGAACAGTTGAGCAAAGGAACGTGGAAAATGAAGTGGTAATTGCCTGGGGCGTGAAAGCCAAGCCCTCCCACTAGTCAGTGGGCCTCATCAAGCCCTTCACTGCCATTGGCACCCTTTCATCTTCCTGTGTCCCACCCACCCTGCCCTTTGTGCCCCTTCATGTTGTGTTCTCCTTAAGCACAGGTCTGTACCTTATTCACATCTGTATCACAGGTGCAGCCCTGGGCCGGACGCAGAAAATGCTGCTTAGAGCGGGGAACAGGTGAATGAATGAGCCTTGCCATCCACCTGGCCTGGAGGAAAACGTGTAACTCTATGAGTATGTCACAAAACATGCTCTGATACAACTCTTAATTTGCAATGCATCAAAGACTGTCATAAAAATAGATATAATCTTTGCTCTCCAAAGACTGTAAAACTGTAACTACAAAGAAGCCAGGCAACGCGGAGCTTCTAATGGGAACCTAAATTAGGCGTCTTTTAAAAAATAAATAGTAATGAAACTTTCATTCTATATTTTAAAAAATAAAAGTGGAGTTGATTTGGTCAGTTGAATAGGCACTATGCTTGTAGGCGGCAGGACTGGTCCCCATCCTTTTCCCCTCATTCATACCCTGAAATCCTAGGTGTCCATGGAAACCAGTTAGAATCCCATGAATTAAAATTCCCCATGATGCTATATACTTAGTTTCTTCTAAGGTTCTAAAAATCAACATGAAGATACTTCCCATGAAAACATTCATTACCATATAATATCTGTAGCAGCTGCATCTTTTTGGTGATTACTTTCTAAACTAAACAATTACAGGTTTAGCTTTCAAAAATGCAGTTTTCTGCATATGATAACAGTCTTTCTAAGGCCCTTCTCCATGCCTCATTTTCCTCTTCAGGGCTGGAGATTAAACCTAGGATCTCCATATGCTAAGTACATACACTAACACTGAGCTACACGCCCAGCCTTTTCTACAACTTTTTATGGAGTCTTCATTACATACAGGCATTATAATCAGCAAAGATAAAGACACAAATCTAAACATTCACCACTTCCTTAATAGTTTAGAGTTCAATGATACCTTACTACAAATAATTGCAATGCAACAGAAACTGATCATATCATCAGATAAAATGGATGTGTAAGGGCTGAGATGATTTCTGGCTGGCAAGAAGGAATGACTCCAGGAATGGGTGTTATCCCAGCTGTGCCGCAGTGGCAAAGCAGAAGTCACTCTGTGGACATGGACAAAAAGGCAGGAAACCATGGGACAAGCACAAGGAACTGTACCGCCTGCCAGCCTGGAGCAATGAGGACTGTGTGAAAACAATAATGGAAGACAAAACAGAATGTAGGCACAATCTACAGGGCCTAATTAGAGTGGGGAATAGATTAAAGCAAAAAAAAAAAAAAAAAAAAAAAAAAGAGTGATTGGCAACTGCCACAGTGAAGGAGAAGGACATGGTTTGTGGAACTTGGGCCCATTTCTGCAGTAGTGAAATGGTAGTTGAGATGAAAACTAATGTCGAGGCTAAAATCCAGGAAGCAGGAGAGTGTTAACAGCATGTGTGTGAATGGAAAAAATTCACCAAAGACTGCAGACAGACAAGGAGGGCTAAGGACTGGTAGAAATGCTCAGCAGGAAAATGCAAATATCAAATTGAACCTTGGAAAGAAATTACATGTATAAGAGTTCGAATGAAAAGAATATTTGGGATTCAATCTGCTTCCTTTATTTTTTAGGTAAAGAAATGAAAGCTAAGTATGTGACAGAGTATCAGAATAGTACCTTATATTTTATAGGGGATAAGAAAGCATATGAATAAGATAGAAAATACAAAAAATAGAAACTGGGGCTTTCAAAGCTACAGCATTAAGTATAGGTTAAAGGATAATTGGATTAACGGTTAGCATTTGACAACCCCTGACAGTGTCATCCTAATGGTTCCACAAGGCTCAACAGTGGCTCCATCCCACAAATGGAAAACTGAGGCCTAGAAGTTAATGTGGCCAGTGACCCAGCCAGTGCAAGGAATCGCTGGAATTCAAACGCAAATCTACCTGACCCTTGGATCTGGGTCCCTGAACAGGTTGTTCTGCTTATATACCAAGAGGACCACGGAAGAACCCAGTTGTGATGAATTTTGCTAATCTCGGTTTGCTTGGATAGAACCTACCACAAAGCTTTCTTGCAAAAAGTCTGACTACACAAAAGTACATAAATAAAATTCATGGAAACAAATTCAATACATTCAAAATATTTGATTCACAAAGCAGGTTCTCAAGATTATATTTGTTTGCTTTGTAAAATAGCTTTGTAAAATGCTAGTCAAAATGCTCTCTACTCCAGTATGAATATATTTTGAATTGTTTCCTTTTTATTTATTTTCTCTACTGGGCAAATTCTGCATAGGTCAAAATATGCCTTCAACATTCTGGCAAGATTCTAAGTACATTCCCAAAGTTTTGCTAGGAAACCCATCTTCTTCCATGAAAGTTAAGCTTAAAAATATTAGTGTGGCTCTTAGACAATTGATTCTAATAATCTTAAATTTTCTTTGAAACAGTACACCTGTCTTAAATGAGTCTCATTTATGAACACATACAAGCTCTTAATATGCATGCAAATACTAAAGTCTTAAAACTTTTCAGCTGAGTTTGAAACACTACCAGCTAACTCCATAGCGAAGACAAGTGGCACTGACTTTTTAAATTCCCTCTAACATAAAGTTCCACTGAGAGAAAGTCAACTGCTAACCCTTTTTCTCCAGTGTGCTTATGATAGAACAAGATTTACTACTGAAGTTAGAATTCTGTAAACTTGAGTTCACTACAGAATACCACTGGGCAACAAGGTAAAATAAATAGATAGATAGATAGATAGATAGATAGATAGATAGATAGATAGATAGAAGAGTGTTATATAGCTGTGAAAACAATAAAATTCACATAGGTTTTCTATTTAAAACATACATTTGACCTAAGTTCTTGACAAATTGATTAAAATGTAGTAAAAACTGTTCCCTATCCATTTTTAAATTCAAGTTTTGATTGTTTTTTTTTTTTTCTTTTTTTGTATTTTAGGGAAGTGTCTACAGGGTATTCAGGGTCTCACTACTAGATTGGACTCATAGTGATCTGCCTGTTTACAGCCTGCCAAGAGCTGGGATTATAGGTGCATGCCACCAAGCCCAGTCTCAATTGCAGGTCTCAGCATGTTCCAGGGGAAGGGCCAGCACAGCAGGCCCAGGATCGAACCCCCAGCCCCTGCTGGCAGGCGCTTTATTCTGCTGAGCTATTTGGCCGGTCCTAATTGCTGCATTGATTAGTGAAAATCTAACAAAAATGACATTTTTGATTAACATAACATGCACTGTTTCCCTAAGTATGGACCTTGCAATGCTACATTTTGCTATCAGACATATTTTGAAAATACAAAACCTCTATTCTCTACCAGAGATTGATAATATACAATGGCCCTGCAAAAGCTCCCAGCAGTTTAGAAGGTTTTAAAAAAGGCTTTATTTATCCATCACTTCTCCAGCGTATCTATCCACAGAACATTTTATTCCTTTTGTGGTTATTATCAGGGGCCTAAGGATGAGTAGTATCACAGGAAATAGGGCCAGAAAACTTTGATCTGTAACAATAGGAAGAAAGAATCAAAACAGGTGGCTGGTACTAAAATCACATATATTGGGTTGTGGGCTAAACTTAATTTTATCAGATTTTCTTTTATAACAGCATTTTTATTTTTTATATTTTTGAAGAAAGTTAAAATTAGAATTACAATAGAAGAAATTAAAAGTGATACAGAATTTCACTTAACAAATAAGAATTTGACAGTATTTCTTATAATACATAGTGTTGTCTTCCAACCAGTTATTCAATTCACCAGATATACACATGCAAAATTGAAGAAAGAAAAAAAAGAAATGTACAAGAAATTAAGGAAAAAGTACAAACAATTGAAAAAAGGAGATGAAACAAAGTAATTAACTGCTTTCCAGAGACCAGCAGAAATATGCAGTACAGTTGTCCAAACCATCCTGCTTATATACACACATAAATCTCTTTTTCCCATTCTCTCTCCTGTCCTTCTCCTCAACTCAGTAACTCTTTCCCTTGAATAAGTTCATTCTCTTTTAGCAGTGTCCATGGTATCCTTCAGATTCCATTTTTCTCTTTCAGGTTCTCATACTAAGGAGACAATATGATGCTCACAAATGCAGGTCTGATTTACGTCACTTAAGAGTATATTCTTTAGTTGCATCCATTTATTGACAAAAGACTCAAATCTATCTTATGTAAAAATACCACATCTTTTTTTTTTTACATTCTTCAGTTGATGGGTATCTGGTTGTTTCCAATTTTTAAAGGGTACATTAAAAATATGATTACTTGCTTGAAGGCACAGCAATGAGATTAAAACAGAACAAGTGTAATCCAAGTACCAAGGTGGAAAAAACTATAGGATACATGGGGTTTTTAAGGTTTTACATAAAGTGCATAAGATACTTGGTGTAGAATAAGAACTGGCAATGCATACTTATTCCCTCTCTAAAAATCATCTCCAAGGCAGTGAGAAAAAAGAATAGCTTATCATTAAAAGGCTGACATCCAGCATACTTACACAGCCCATTCAAGCTTCTCATTCTTGATCGAGTTGTACAGAGCCTGTAACAAGAGCAAAACATATCCAGTTACTCTTTTGATTGTGACCTGTATTCTGAATTCACACAAATGTCTTGAAGTTTGCACCTGCAATCAACACCCACATTCTCCTACTATCTTACCCAATTGGTCTGAGACCCCATGTCAGGATGCTAGATCTGAAAGGCGAGGAGACTCAGTGAAGCAAAGGAACATAGATAGATAGGGCAGGCAGAGTTTTGTGAAGCAAGGCTGTTTTCACAAAGAAAAATGTCTTTATAAATAAGAGACAGCACTGTATGCTACATCTCATCATGACAAAATTGGGATATGATTAAAATTATACTACACATTCTACTTCTCTCCTTCAAAACATGGTCTTATGGTTCCATTCATGTGGACTTTGGTGGTACTCTTGCCTTCTTCACTAATGGAAAAAAAATCCAGTTGTTTTCCGTAGTAACTTAATGAGATACACAGAAGGGAGACTGAAGCTAAACGTAGAAACATACTTTAGACTAGAATAGTATCTATGCCAATGACCTAAGCAGTCTTTAAAGTTGTGTTCTAATGCCATAATCTGTGATACACCTGAGTGTTATGCTGGTGCATGTGTGTGACAGTAGTGGAGACAGAGGTTTTAGACCTAGGTTCACAGTAATTATACACTCAAGTCACTGCAAGCCAGCACACTTATTCTAGCTCCAGTACTACATATAAGGTCAACATATTCCACTATAACAGCTTTTCTGGAAAATGCTTTAAATATCAGATAATATACTGTAATGAAAGCACAAATTCAACTCTAAGATATAAAACTGCCAAAAGAAAACTACAATGAATAAAAAAATAAAGCATGATAATATGATGAGAGTGTTGGAAGATTTTTCTTCAAAGGAGGACTTGAATCTAATGGAACCTGAAAGGCATAGCAAATATTTCTTTTACTTTAGGCAGGATAAGTGGGACTGAGATGCCATCCAACTATTCATCTCGCAAACAAGGAAAGATAAGTTTCAAAAGTTGTCCAAGCAGGATAACAGAGCTAGAAATAGTTTGTGTTCTTATCTTCTCCCACTTAATATGTCTTGTCCAAGTATATATCTGCATGTAAGCAGAAAGACTGTGTACTAATAATGAATTTCCTTCCAATTTAGTATACCTATATAAAAATGTAGTATACCTATATACAAACATTTTATATAAAATGTTCAATACATGCATCCTTAGTCAGTGTCTTCACAGGCTAGGCAGTTTTCCAGTATAGCTGTAATAACTGAACTACTAAATAATTTTGGTACTAATTAAAAAATATTTTATTGGGCTGGGGAGATAGCTTGATGGTCTAAGCACGTGCCCGGCAAGCATAAGGACCCAGGTTTGATCCCTGGTATCTCATGAATATCTGGCCCTGGAACCCGGGTGCATTGTGCTGACCCTGAAACCAGGCATGGTAGCGCACGCCTGTCATCCCAGTGCTGGGGAGGCTGAGACAGGAGGATCACTAGGCGTCCAAGCTGTATAGTGAGACACTGTACCAAATAAATAAATAAATTTTAAAAATTGTGAAAAATTATCCTTATTAGGAGATGATGTCCTTACTGTCATCAGACAACCTGAAAATAGCACAAACTGACAAAATAACCTGAGTCATTAAGACCATGCTACAAGGTGGATATTCTTTTTGAAGAACCCGAATTTACTAAAGAATACCAACAACGTGAAGCATTGGTAATGTCTCATGAAACAACTCCCAAGGAAGTGCAGAGGTTCTCGTGAGACTGCGGCACAAAGGGCTTTCAAATGGATTTCACCACTTGTCTGAACCATTGGGAACCCACAAGTGATAGCTGACTGAGAAACTGCAATCAAAGAAAGACAGCCCACCAAAGGCTCTTTATTTACTATCACACTCAGTATTACCCAGAATAACTTGCGGTGTGGCACAGGTACTGTCTTAGTTAGTTTCTCTCAGTGCTGAGACAGAATACACCAACACCCGAAATTAACTTTTGTTCATAAAGGTAGACAGTTTAGAAGTTACATCTAGGTATTTAAGTTTCCTAATACATTCAGTTCTACCCAACAAAACTTGTTTTCCAAACTGTTTTGTCCTTGAGAATATTTGATTAAAGAGAAATGAAGTTCTAAGTTTAAAAACTTCTTGCTACTCCATGAGTCATCTAACAACAAAAATCCAATAAAATACCCTGTCAAATTAAATAGACTTGCCATATTGTAGACCAAACCCTCACCTTGTATATATAATACAAATATATTTGTTCTTGCAGCATGCGAACTCTAAAAGGTTAGTTCCATCCCTGTTACCTTTAATGCAGAAATTACAAAGAAACTGCCTGATTTGTTGTATTGTTTTACGATAATCCTATTTTCCTTAATAAAAGAAAGATGTTTACAATGGTACCCAGTGCTTACACAGCCACACCAGAACTGCCTGTCTTTTATCTGTCTTCCCAGGCCAGAATTTAGCTCATCTCATTTCTTTTTATTTCTTATCCAACAGTCATCACTTATTTTCTGTGCAGTCCACATCTATGGGGTATTCACATGGTCTATCATTTTCACAACTCTTGTTAATACTGAGAATCTCTAATCCAAAATCTAAAATTTGAAGTGCTTCAAAATCTGAAACTTTTAGAACCACCTTATCCCACAGTTGGAAAACTCTGCACCATGCATGAAACTACTGAAAGTATTGTATAAATCTATCTTCAGGCTATGTACACAGATGTGTATGACAAATAAAGGAATTTCATGTTTAGACTTGAATTCTATCCCTAAATTATAATATTGTGTATATGAAAAAAACTGAAATCTGAAACACTTCTGATCTCAAGAATTTCAGGTAAATTCTAGTCAATCTGTAATTTCAACTTCTTTGTTCTGTTGTCTTTCTATTATACCTAAAGAGGGACTTTGGAACACTAGCTAATCCTATGTTGACTCCTCCACACTAATATTCCATGTGTGAATTAAGATTTTTCTCAGCCTCCAATGTCAAATACCTAAATTCAACTATTTTAATAAGAAGGACTTAGCAGTTTAACAATTCAAATCACAAAGAGGTATGGATGGAACTGGCTTCGAAGATTTAATAATTTAAATTCTGCCTCATGGCTTTCAATAGTCCTTTTCTACCTTACGCAACTCTTGTTCCTCTTTTTCTCTACACAAGAAGCTGTCTATGACAAGCAATGCCTATGTACACCCTTATGTGTCTAAACATGAGAAAACAGTTCCTTCTTCCTGCTCCAGCATGACAAGTCCAGACAGAAGGTTACTACTGTGGGGTACGCCACTTATTCTCCGAGGGACCGACCACGTGCTAACGATGAAGTACCGTGAAGGTCCATTTCTGAAGTCAAGGGGCTGGGGATCAGTAACTGGGGGGATAGCACTGACTCAGCCCCTAGTATAGCCTTCGTGGGCTGCACGGCCTTCCCAAGTCACATGTGACTGAGTCAGCATGACTAGGAAATACTGATGCTACTGCATAATGATCGCCTCGAACTTCAGCAGAGCAACCTTCCGGAGCCTCTTCAACCTCTGGTCATCTTCTCCTAAATGTGTCTGCACTGGTATTCATAAGGGAAGAAATGATACAAAGGAATCTCAAAACCTAGAGGCCCAAGAGCATGAATCAAACACTTCCTTGTGTATTTAGGAAAAATGAAGCCCACATGAATTAACTTCTCTCAAGATCCCACAGTTGTTTTCACAAACTTTGGTCCAGAATTTTTTCTTTTTTTTCTTTTTTGTGGCAGAACTGGGGATTGAACTCAGGCCCTTGCACTTGCCAGGGAAGCACTTATTCAAACACTGAGCCATCTCCCCAGCCCTTGTCCAGAATCATCTTATTCATCTTGTTTTGTTCTTCTTTCCTTCTCTTCATCCTTCTCCACTTCTTTGTCCTCATTTTATTTATTTTTTTCATGTTGGGGATTGAACCCAGAGCTTTCCACATGTTAAGCATACATTCTACCACTGAGCTAAATCTCCAAGCCTTCTTTCCATGTCTACTATCAACTATCTGTATTTTCTCTTCCTAACACCAAACTTAACATCACTCTATCTCCTGAGCCTAAGCCACTGCTCTTGTGAAAGGTTAACAAGGCTGGTGCCTCTTTTAGAATAGATTCACATAATGCGGGTCACTGTAAGATTCTATTCTTAAAAGATGAGCTTTCAAGAAGAGCCACTGCTGCTAGGAAACATCTTGAAGTTCCTTTGCCAGCGAGAATCATGGACTTGCCTCAGGACCCTAGCCTCACTCCATTTATTTCCAAAGGTGTGTGTTATGTGAGTGCCTGAAACTGCAGGCACAGCCTCCAGCTCAGGAAAACAAATCCTGGCATCGTTAAGTAATGTGGCCTAGTCCAACAGGGCAAGATATGTGGGTACACATTGTCTTAGAAGTCTGTCCACTTCCCTGTGGTCATGCTCTTGCAGTGAGGGATACTAGGAGAAGGGTATCACAGAAGCCCTTATGGATTTGCACAGTGAAGTAATGACTGCCTGCTGTAGAGATGAAGTGTGGAGCCCTAAAAGATGCCTGGCCTCTAGTTATATGAATGTTGAGGTATTATTTTACATGCAAAAAGCTTCAAAACTATGGGGGGCGGTTAAAGAGCTCAAAATGGGAAGCGCATCTGGCTGGTCCCTGAATGCAGCTGTAAGCATCTCTCTAAGGGAGCAGTGGATAATTTAAAGAGAAACAACCTGAGGAGCAGAGACCAGACAGATGTAGACCAAGCCACGCCATGAGAGCAACTTCCAGACGCTGGGACAGGCTAGGAACAGACTCTCCCCTCACCTTCAGGAGGTGTGCAGCCCTGTGGACACCGTAGCTGCAGACTTCTTAGCTATAAAATTGTGAGCTAATAAATTTCAGAAGCCACATAAAACTAATAACATGGGATACAAGTGACAGGCAGATACCCGCACTAAGATCGTGCGACCACAGACTGATTTTCAGAAATATTTCAAGGGTCAAGCCCTAATAAAAGTCTTTCAGTACAGTAGTCTCAGCTAAAGTATGTTGGTGCAGAGTACATGAAGTGTGATAGTACATAGCAGAATTAATCAAATAAAAGTGTCGCTTAGTGGGCCCGCAGCTGCGTCTACTGAACTTGCTCTGGAAGAAGAATCCCACACACAAATTAGTTCCTGTAAAATAATCCACACGTGACTATGGTCACAAGTCACTGCTCTGTGAGCTCACCAATCTCTGACTGAAATTTCTGCAACTTAGGCCAGGAGCTGGAAAATAATCAGACCTGCCTTGGTAGCAAATGGGTCAGAAAGATCCTTCACTTTCTAAGATCATCATTTTTAAGAATGAGAAGGCAAAGTAAATTGGTTAAGTTATAGAGATCAAGGTATTTTGGTCTAAATTTACTTTTAAGTCTTTGTTCCTTTCTTTTGATTGCTTCGCCAAAAAAACAAAAACAAAAACAAAATAAAACAAAACAAAACAAGAAATTTTATTCAAGGCTGAGCCCACACAGGCTCGCTAGCGGTTCTCTTCACGCAGTGCATTGTGTAACTAGGGGTTTCTCTCCCTCTGTCTCCCCAGAAGCATGCTTTGCATAGTTAATGGAATTCATGCATTTTAGTTAAAGTATGTCTAAATTCCAGTGAGTTTTTCTTCTTCTGTGGTCCTTGAACTACTGTGAAAACTACAGAACATACAATAAAACTTCGTTTCTTAGTGAAACTGACAATGACCAAGAATTCTAGCACCAGCACCACCACTCCCTTGTTCCAATGCAACCGAGCCTTATGTAGATATTTCAAGCAAACTCACTGTTAAGCAAGAATTCAAAATGCACCTGTCAGCGCTATCAGAAAAATAGCATGCTTAAAAAAGACAGATTTTAAAAATTAATAATAAAACTAGCTACCAGCTAAATGTCAAAGTTCTTAGAAGGCAAAGGCCTGCAGCTGTTATTTTATTTTCTGCTATAAAATACTATCAAAAAGCTGCCTCACTCCTCAATAACAGAAGTGTTTCCAAAACTAGTATCTGGACTTCACTTTCTGGAGTTTTGGCCTTTTGTTGTTGTTGTTTTGTTTTGTTTAAGACAGGGTCTCCCTGTGCAGTCCAGGCTGGCCCTGAACTCACCAAGTGGTCCCTGCTGGCCTGGAGCTACTCCTGCCTCAGCCTGCTGAGTGCTGGGGTCACAGGTGTGTGTGGGCACCGCCAGCGCGCTTCTGTTTTTGTATCTTGCTACATACTAAGAGAGTTTTTATGTGTCACGTTTACAGAGCAGCGTACTAAAGGACCGATAGTCATCACACCTGATGGACATTCAGCTCTTCGTCTCTCGTTCAGGGTGACACGTCTGCTCGTCATCTACAGTCAGACGTGGTGCGTGGACCCAGTGCCATGTAAACAGAGCCGAAATCTATACTCTGATCAAGTTAATTTTGTGTTGTGGTGTATGCTCTAACCCAGTCAGCAGTCACAAACACAGCTAACCATTATAAATTATAAATGGATGCACCTGTACAGGTCCATAATAGACACTAGAAACTTCATGGAAAAGCCCTTACCTTAATGAATGAAATCTAAAGTTCAATGAATGTATTCAAGTCATCTCCAAATAGACATTTTTTAAGCATATTCCAGAAGCCAGGGAGTCATTATTCAAGGTGAACAAATCTGTGTTCAAGGCCTCCCAAGAAAATGTGCTGCTAGCCCTGCTGAACGTCCCCTACCGGAGAATCAGTCACGCCACAGAATCAACGGATGTTTCATTTTCCACAAGCGATGCACGAGGTATTTTCACACATGATACCCAGTATGTAGCATATTTTATATAGACCTCAGAATAGAATTTAGTACAAAACAGATCAAACAGCAAGAACTAAGTATGTGTATAGTGTCCAAACCCGACGGCCATGAGTTTACCTTTCCTTTTATACCACTTTTTTTTTTTTTGTACTGGGAATTGAACTCAGGACCTTGTGCTTGGCAGCAGGTGCTTATGCCACTGAGCTGTCTCCCTGGCCTACCTTCCCCTTTAACACACTGCTGAGTCTTTATAATCGGCCTTCTCCCACTGCCAGTGTGGCCTATGTACCTTGCTTAATTCACCTTGATTGTATCCCGCTATTGTGCAATCACTACACAGATATTTGATCATAACAAGTTAGTATGTCAAGGAGAGGCATCTTTATTAGAATGCCTTTTTACTTAATATAGCATATAGGACACTGTAAGTATTGATACACTGTAGTATGTTTTACAACTACTAGGAGATAGTAATTCATGTTTGTAGCATGAATATATAACAGTTGCAGCACTTACAGCAGTATAAATAAATCTCTTAAAACTATTCATTTATTCATATATTCATATATGCAGTCAATAAATATTTACTAAGCTCTGCTACCTGGGAGACACTATTAATGTAGGCACTAGGGATCCAATGCTAGATAACACAAAGGTCTTAGATTAGTGAAGGTGGAAATAGACAATAAAGGAATCAAAACTCAGGCAAACAGGTAAAAATAGTCATGTCATTGTTCTGGTGGCTACCAGGAGTGATAACATGATTAGAATAAGGTCAGGTAAGCAAAGCTTTAGACCTGGGGAAGTAGCTTAGGAGTTAGTGTGCTTGCCAAGCTTGCATACGGCAAGCTTGATTCCCAGGATGAGGCTAAGAGGAGTTTTACAAAGGATCATTAGAGAAAGCCTTTTGCAAGAAAATGTGTGAGACAGGCATGAGGAGGAGCAGCCCCACAAAGGGAAGGGACAGAGGTGAGCAGCTCTTGAGTGACTAGGCTGGGTGGTCTGAGAAATAGGAAAAGGCTGGTTGGACCAAGCCTGGTGGGCACAGCATGTGGAGGAGTAAGGCAGGTTCAGGCGTCATGCACAGCAGGGCCCCGGCTAAGTGGGTCACACGGGCTTTTAAACCTCAAGGGCTTGTTCTGTATATGTTGGTCACCACTGGAGGATTTTAAGCAGACAGTGGCCTGGTTAAGGCTTTGGGATGGAGAAATAGCACAGGAAATAGAGCAGTGAGACTGGTAGCTCTGGATGAGACACAACGTGACGTGGACTGGGGTGACAGCGGGGGCAGATGAGTGGAGGCAGAATGGGGATGTGTCAGGCTAGCTTCCAAATTATGAGAAATGGGTGGCCTGTGTCAGTGAGCCTCAAGCACAAATTAAAAACTGAACAAGAGAAATGACTTCCAATAGCGGTACCAGAAATACAACATTATCCTCCAAAATTTAAAGTTGTCATTTAGCTACAGTAAAGGTGTGTATGCTAAGATATTAAAGAAAGATGCAAAATGATTCCTACAGCATCTTTCCTTTATGGGGAAAAACTGTCAGAATATGAGTGATCCTTAGTGCATGAGAACCTGGAAAAGGCTTATACAGCTGTATTCTTAGTGAAGCACCTCTACCCTTAGCGGAACAACAGATCGACTTCCAGAGTACTCACCAGCATACCGATTCCCTGATGTGTGTATTCTCTGACTGTACGTTCTAAGTTCAGTGATTCATAGTCATTTTCTCATTTTTTAAATTATTATACCCTGATCCTCTGAAATTACTATTTATTTGATAAAAAATGTCTAGATTTGGATAACCCTCACAATGAAAAATATAACCATGAACTATATTTTCAAAGAAGATTTTGGGTTATACTTGCATTTATAATCTGTTAGAACCCTCCACTAGTAAGATTAAAATTTTTTTGAGTTTTCTTCTTCGAGACAGCGTCTCACTATATCTCTTTGGCTGGCTTTGAACTAGTGGTGACCTGCAGGGATCCTCCTGCCTCAGCTTCCCAGGTGCTGGAACTATAGCTATGCAACGTCATGTCTGCCTAATAAGATTTAATTGCTCATAAGCAGCAGATGGGCGCCAGGAGAAAGAACACTTTATGAGAACATAAGGAAAATGTAAATTTCAAATGCCTTTTTAAATAACATGCAGGGTAAATACCTGACAAAAATGATGATTATTACTAAATGATTATGAACACGATGATGATAGTTCATGTGCACAATCAAAACATTATTTGCTGCATAACAAGCCAGGTCTTCTTTAATAAATGGCTTATATAGTTTTAAGAAATGCTAAGACTATGACATTTAGAAAGAACACCCGGCCTGGCATTTGTTCCTTGTCATTTTCATGCATTAGACAAAGCAATGAAGACAAATCAAATGGAAATAGATTTTATCCAAAACAATCAATACAGCCAAATTAAATTAATCTAAAGGAGACTAGACTTTCACATTTTATAAACAAGAAAAATTTCAAGTGGCATTTTAGAGAACTACACAGAATTGCCGGTTTTCCATTTTGCTGAGAGGAAATAAATGGTTATAAATGAACAGTAACTACTACCTATATCATTCCATCAAAATGGTCTAGGCACCTGCCTGGCAGCACAAGGACCTGAGTTCGATCCCCAGTGCCGCATGTTGTGCCAGCCTGGGATCTGGCGTGCTGAGCTGGCCACTGAAACTTGGTAGCGTGGTGCATGCTTATAATCCAAGACAGTCTGAGCTGCATAGTGAGACCA
>NDGN011304822.1:0-18224 GCA_002564285.1 Tympanoctomys barrerae
TTCTCTTTCTATGCCATCCTGACCCCACCTTGCCTTTCAGTCTGGCTCTGAAGGCAGCCTCTGAACATCCGCACTGTAAGTTCTATGAGTACAGACATCCCCAGCACTCAGCACATTTAGTCAGTGCCACAAACTGCACAAGCAGTCATGAAAAACATGTTTATAAGTGTGAGTTTTAACAAATGTTGTGCTGGGCTGGGTCCCAGCAAGATGCTCGAGTTCAAGTGGAGGAAGAGCAGCAAACAACCTGGTGGATGGGATGACAGTTTGTAACTTGAGCTATTATACTGAAACCTTACAGTAGCTCTATGATAGTAACTTGCTACATTACCCTTTGCAGGCTACTTTTTAAAGGCATGACTATATCTCGCCCAAATGCCGTGATTGGGAAATGTCGCATGATCCGCCACTCAAGAGACAAGAAAAATGAACCCAATCCTCAGAGGTGTGTTTGTTCATATTCCTCTTTTCACCCTTTAAGAAGGGGCAGGCTGCAGGGCAGAAGTGGTAGCGAGGCCTCTGTGCCTCTAGGGAAATGGAGGTATTCAATCTGAGCAAAGGCCAGTGAGGAGGGGGGTGATGGGAAAAGGACATTCTAATAATTTCTTTTTGTGTGTGTGTGGAACCGGGGATTTAACTCAGATTCTTGTGTTTGCCAGTCAAGCGCTTATCCTACTGAGCCATCTCCCCGGCCCCTCTAATAATTTCTTAACATTCCTGTTCTGACGCCTTCCCCTTGCCTATTTTCCATGCAGGTTTTCCCGAATTGCACACACAAAGGAGACAATGAAATATGATGGTTTGAACTCACTCACCTATCAGTTGTTGACCACAGAAAGATACCAATTATATACCAAAATCACAGTGGATGTTGGGACACCAAGCTAGCATTTTGATACAGATAAGAGACTGAAAACGGCCAGGGACCTCTGCCGTGCGACTCTGCCAGTCTGTGGGCTGGTCCCTCTCATGTGTACAACCTGAATAATAGGTCCTTTCCTTCATCATTCAGACACCTTTCTGGATGGCCAGAAGGAGTGGAGCATTTTGTCCGCAACTTGGTGTGGCAGGTGACTTCTTAGCAGTACAAGGTGTTTATCAGTGTAGAAGCTGTCAGCCTGTACGGGCTTCCTGACATGTTCACAGGGTCATCCCAAAGCCTCAGAATTGTGCAGTTTAAAATTTGTGACTATGGGACTCAGTCCCACTAATGAAACTGCTAAAGTATGAAATGCATAAGGATTTTGCTTTAAATTGTGACGTTCTTATGACTTCATGAAAAATTGGAGACTGCTGCTAAAATTGGTTAGTATGTTATCTTTTGATTATCAAGTTTTAACAAAAAAAACAAAGTTTCAACCAGTCTCATATTATGTCCTCTCCTTTACCTTCGTTCAGTGGTATGCAACTATTACAATCACTGTGTGTTGTGTGTCTTTTCAGAAAAATTTTAAAACTTGAGCCTTGAACCTTTGTCCTGCTTATGTATGAATCCCAAGGCAACTGTAGCCATCAAAGCAATGGCCCTGGGTATTCTCACTTACAGTGCCTATCTCTAAGTTGTCTGATTTCTGAATGTAAAGATTTTTTAAAAGAAGCAGCTTATAGTATTTTAAAAATCAAGTTCTAATTATGGTCTAGCTTGATTTTTGTGTTGATCCAAATTTGCATAGCTATTTAGTGTTAAGTCATGACTATTTTTCTGGGCATGTTATGTAAACTTGAATTGCCTGTGTATTTTTTTATTGTGGTGTTTTAAATGTGGGAGGGGATTGAACATTTTTTTAGGAGAAAAAAAAATGTATGCTGTAATGGCCACAGATCGGCCCTCTTGATTTAGCTGGCAGGCCAGGTTTTATGAAGAGCAAAATCACCTTTGGATCCTTTGATGTGGGTAAGGCCTTCTGGTCATCATTATCCTGCCAGACGTCGGGAGCAGAGACATGGGAGCCAGGCCCAACCTTCCACCTCTGCCACCCTCCCCAGGTGGGAAGCACCAAGGGCCTCAGCCTCCTCTGACTGACCCTATAATGCCCTAGGCTGTGGGGTTGTAAATGACAGGGGTCAGGTTGTTTACATCCCCTAGCCCCTCCCTAGCTGAGGGAACCTTTGTTCCAGGCAGGGACTGCTCTCCAGAGCCTCTGTGGTCTAACTCCCAGGCCCACCCTGCATTATTGATCTTTCTCCTTCCTCCCTGCCCTGCCTTTCTCCTTTCTTCCTTCCTCTTCCCTTTAGTTCCTTTGCCTCTTGCCTTTTCCTAAAATTTGCCTGTGGCACTCAGGGTCAAACAGACTATTCATTCTTCAGCATGACTGTGCCTTTTAATTAGTGACCCAGACCCACACCCCCAGCTCCCTGCAAGAACTCTGGTGTCTAAAGCCTCCCATTCCCCCTCAGGGTTTTAGCAGGTGCTCCCACCTCTGTGAAGCTAACTCACAGGGGCCCTTCACAAACCCACCTCTCCTCTGGTGAGATGGCAGATGGCACTCCTACCACAAAATGCCTTTCCCAGATCCATCCTAGGCAGAGGTCCTAAGGTTCAGCTGCCTAATCCAAGCTTAAGCCCTTTGCTGTGGCAGTCAGGACCCAAGCTCCTGCCCTCCTGGGCACCAGCCCTGAGTGTGGAGGCCAAATTGATGCCTGGGCCCTAATCTTACCTGTGCCTTTATCGCTTTGAGCATCTTGAATGCTGACTGAGTTCTTTCTCCAGAAGTCTTTGTTTTGATTAGAAATTGCCTTCCTCTGCAGAGCAGACAGGCCAAGTCAGGGCATTCCTCCATCAGTTTCCCATGCCTTAAAATGATATTAACACTGAAACTGACTGCACTATGAGAGTTTTGAGAAATACAGAGGCCTTCCTGCCCCTAGATCCTGACTTCTCCAAAGTGCCTTAAAAAAGGAAACCGATGCCCTGAATGGTGACTTGTTACTTCCTTCACTCTTGAAATTCAGCTTTTTTTTTTTTGTTTGTGTCTTTTTTTCCTGCTACAGTTTCATTTATGTGAGTATGAGGTCCATTCTCAGAACCCGCTTCACCTGTACCACCTACTTGCTGACTTGCCATTTCTCTCAGGGGGATCCCCAGGTCCAAGGCACAACAGTGACATTTGCCCAGCCCATGAAATGCTGTGGGTCCAGTTTCCTCACTGGACACTCCAGGGCTGAGGGTTCAGGGAGCATTTCCTTCTCCTGACAATCATTCCTGTGCAATTGGGCATTTCTGTGAGTCTGTTCATCCTGTTACCGGTGACCCCATGAGATAGGACCTTTGAGAAAGAGTTGGCACAGGAGAGTAAGGGAAATGTTGGACTGACCTTTAGCTTGCCCAAGGTTTCTCCCTGGATGTGGAGTGCCTTGCAAAATCAGGAAACAACTTTTGTATCCTCAAGACCTGTTGTGCTATGTATTTTTATTTTTTGCATATGCAAATATGTGTATTTACTGTGTTAGTGTGGGATATCTGATCTTGGTGTTCAGAACGGACAACTGTATTTTTGCCTGTGAAATCCAGTAATATAACATAAATAAATGACCCTATCTTTGTAACTATGGGTGGCTTCTCTTCTTGATTTTGGGCCTTCTTTCAGAGCTGGGGATGCCTGCTGGGAGGATTTGAGAAAAACAAAGATGTACCTCTCCTATGCCTGTCTTGCTCACGGTATCCTGGCTGTGGGGTTGGGTGGGTATGTGTGCCCCCCTGCAATCAGAAATTGTCCCATCTGAGCCCTGTTTTCCTTTTCTGTCAATGTGAATAGAAACACAGAGGCTTTGTTTAAAGCCTAAAAGAGATGATATATTTAAACCATTGACAAGACCCCTCACAGGTCTTTCCTCAACACAAAGGATCTAGTGCCATTCCAAAGCAGAATTTTCCCTATTAGTTTTTGGTCACATTTGCTGTTTTCAACAAATGCCAAGATAGTTCAATACAGATCTTGGCATGTGTTTGTAGCATAATTTTTTTTTAGGTTTTTTTTTGTGTGTGTGTGTGTGCAGGGTCTCACTATACAGCTTGGACTCATAGTGATCATCCTATTTTCAGCCTCCCTAGTGCTGGGATTACAGGTGTATACCACTATCCCCAGACTCCATCGTTGGCTCAGTGTGCCAAGTGGGGGTGGCAGGGGGAGATGGCACGGTATGTGGTGCCAAGGATTGAACCCTGGTTCCTGCGCCTGCCTGAGCAAGCACTTAGTCCGCTGTGTTATCTTGCTGGCGCTTGTGGCGTAATTTAAATGACATAATCTAAAATAAGGTTTCCAGGAGGGATAACCAGGGACCCTAAAGTTTAATTTTGGTTGTTACCTAGGTGCTTGAGATAGTAAGTATCTGGGGTGCGTTCTCCATGGTAGCCCTGGTTAGGCACCAGCAGCCTCTCCCATGCTGCTTAGGTTGCATTGGCAGTCCTACAGAAGTGGGCGAGGACAGCACTATGTGCCATTGGCAGCCCCTGCAGCCCACTCCAAAGGAACTAGAGGCCCTGATAGTATGAAGGTTAATGTGACCATTAGTTAGGAAACAGGAGCTGAGGACACAGCCCTTCAGGGTCACCCCAGAGTCATTTGACTGTCCCTGTGCATCAGTGTGACTGCTCCAGGTATCCCTAGTAAACTTGAGCCTGAGCAGATGTGGCCCAGGTTCAGGTGTGACCTTTAAAAAAAGATACCTAGGGACTTTTGGACATAGTGCTGCCTTAAAGAGTCTATGAAAAACCAGTGCTTTATTCCTTTCTTACACGAACATTCTCAAGATTCCACTTCTGACACCAGATATATGGGGATTTCTCCTTACCAGTAATCAGTTTGGTGGGCACCAGCTGGGTGTCCTTACAGTATAACTAACTCTGACACTGCCATGGTTAGAATGGTTCCCAGAGGCTAAGAGCTCAGCCACAAGATTGTCCCCACATCAGATACCAATCACAAATAGTAGTTTGTGATCTGTGTATCTGACCAACCGGCTGTAGATTGGGGTTCCCATAACAACCTCCTAGCATTCAATGAATGCTCAAAGAATAAACTTATATGTACTGGTTTAGTACTAGAGGACATGACAGAGGATACCATTAAATAGCCAGATGAAGAGAGGCACAGAGCCAGGCCTATGGAAGGGGAGATAAACCTCTGCTCTCTACAAGTGGGCCTCAGGTGCCTCCCATGTTAGACGTCCAGGAGCTCATCCCAACCCTGTGCCTTAGACACTGCATGTCTAAGGTCTGTCAGCATGGTTTGTGTCATTGGCCACTGCTGATCCATGCAGCCCAAAGCTCTCCCCTTCCTGGTGCGTGGTGGGTAGGGCTGAAAGTTGCTTATTAAGAATGGCTTGCTCTTTCTGGTTATTAGCCCCATCCAGTAGCCCACCACAAGGCACCTCACTGGAATGAAAGATACTCCTGTTACATTGGAAAATCCAAAGCATTAAGCTCTGGGGCTTGTTGAGGAGGCTCATGGTGGTAGCTGAGACCTCCAGGTTACTCTCCTAGAACAAAAGATTCTTTTAACACCCATATTGCTCAGGAGATTGCAAAGGTTTTAGGAATTCTGTGCCAGGAACTAGAGGCAAAGACCAAATATTTATTTATTAAATGAACATAGATCAGATCGTCATACAGGGCTTTGCAACCTGTAAGGTCTGGGTTAAAAGACCAGAGTGAAAAGTACACCCTTCCCTCTCCCAGGACACACAGACCCACACATGCACATTCACACCAGCGTGCACAGCATGCCTGGCATGTGCCTACAAGAGGCCTGAGTTCAAATCTTGCCACTGCCTCTCATCAGTTCTGTGATTAAGCCAATGACTCTTCTGCCTCAGTTTTGTGATCTGTGTAATAGGTATAAGAACTATTTCTTACAGTTGTTAAGAAAGTAAAGAGAGCGGGCACAGTGGTGCACACCTGTAATCTCAGAACTTGAGAGCCTGAGGAAGAAAGATTGAGAATCCAGAGCCAGCTTGGACTACATAGCTAGCTTACAGCCAACCTGGGGTTGCATAGTAAGACCCTGTCTCCAAAAACCAAACAAAACCAAAACAAGAATCCACCAACAACAACCAGAATCTCAAAAAGATTAAGTTAATAACCGTAAATCACTCTGAATATGCCTTACAATATGCCTTATAATAATAAGCATAAGTATAACAAATGCCTACTAAAATTTTTTAAGGCTTGTGGGCACTTATGTTGACCTGTACATGAATTTCTCTCTATATACCACACAGCTACAGATATCCTCTGACTGCTGAGAACCTTCCTTTTTCCTCTTAGGTGCAGATCTATAACTCTGTTGGGGCAGTTGGGTGGGTGAATATCAAGATAACAGTTCCTTCATCTTCTAGAGACACTCAAGACCTCACTAGCAATGATTTCCCTAACTCCACTTGAGTGGTGTTTGGAATGGCAGCCTTACACAAGATCATGTGCTCCAGTGGACCCAGGAAGGGAGGTACAGGGAAAAAGGGGGTCATGGACAGTCTCCTTGAGAAATGCTGTCTCTTCCACTTCACACAGGGCCCAGCGTAAAGCTGAGCAAGGCAGAGCCCAATAACCATGAGAGTGGGTTTGGTGGGCATTGGATTCCCCCATATGCTCCCTCTTCCATGAATGAATATCAGCTGGGTGCCAAGTCACTGACGTATGAATGCCTTCTGGAGGCAGGGCAGTGGTGCTCAGGGAGACAGGTGTCTGTGAGGTGTGTGAAATGGAGCTTTCCTCACAAGAGAATTTGCTGCTTTTGAGTCAGGCAAGCTGTGTGTGGAGAGAGTGAAGGTGAGTGCAGGAAAAGAGATGACCATATTTCTTATTCCAGTTTTTAGCACACAGCCAGGCTCCCCTCCTCTTAATTCTAGGAAATGGGCTTTCAGATTCAGATGTTCCTAGAGGTTAGGTTCTTATAATTGGAATAGTTCTTCCCTTGTCATAAAGGAAATGAGATTCATCTGGCTGGGCTGCTCATCCCAGACGAGGCTCATTTCCTTCTTCATCAGGGAACATGGTGGCTTCTGCCTTCCTCTAGGTTTTAGGTCCTGTATCTGGAGTGTGAGGAAGAGCAATCTGCAGGGCATGGTTGCTATGGGGTGATGAGGCCCTATAGGAAAATCAGAGGAACATCGCACTCCAAAGACATCTGTACTTCAACAAGATGCATGCCAGGGTCATCATGGTGGGAGGTACAAGAAGCTGTCACCAAGGATAGGTCAGCCATCAAGGTGTGGACGTCAGATCACCATGCAGGGTATCCAGGAAATAGTCAGGAAGAGGCTCTATAGGCAGTAGTCATGATCGTTGGTGCTCTTTGCATTCCTGCTTGCTCTGGTGACTCTGGGCAAGTTATTTTCCCTTTCTGGACCTCTATTTGCTCTTTTACTTTATGAATTATTTTCAGAATCCACCCTTGGTCTCTTCATAGTTCTTCTCTTCCCCCAGTAGGAAATATCCAGGTCTTGCGTTTTCCTTTTGATCCCAAGGCTAACCATTCCTGTGATCCTGGAGGTAGTCACTATATCTCTGGGTCTTCATTTGTAAAAAATAGAAGGACCATCCTTGAGGGCTCCTTCTATCCTCCCAGGGCTTCCCTGGGCTCCAAAGTGTAAACAACTGAAGTTCTACCTGGCAAAGGAGGGATGGATACTGTTGTAGGTGCCATCACCTTCTCCTCTTAATGGCCCTCCCGGTACCCAGCAAACCTCCCCTGCCATGCTGACTGCTGCCCCTCATAGGCATTTCTTTGTCTCCATTCTTCTTCCTCTTACCTGTTTTCCCTTAGGTTTTCATCCCCTACCAAACTCAGCAGGCCCCGGAACACCCAGGAGACCTGAAGGAGAAGTGCAGGGATAAAGATGGGGTGGCCGAGCCTCTGCTCAACACCTGAGAGAAGGAGGCAGGTTTAAAGGTAGTGTAGGAATCACCACCATATCCAAGACCTTTTCCACTGGACCACTTGTCCCACTTCAAATGATCTGGGATTTCATGATTTTAGGAAGCTCCCATCTCAAAAGAAAAAACAAAACAAAACAAAACAAAACCGCTCTCAATAGAAATGCTAAATTAGAGCTAAATAAGCCTTTCTTTCCAAAAAAAAGAAAGAAAGAAAGAAAAGAAAAAAAAAAGAAAAGAAATGTGAATTAAAAACAAGGATGCATG
The DNA here is from genome assembly GCA_002564285.1 of Tympanoctomys barrerae. Classification (NCBI taxonomy): domain Eukaryota; kingdom Metazoa; phylum Chordata; class Mammalia; order Rodentia; family Octodontidae; genus Tympanoctomys; species Tympanoctomys barrerae. The sequence continues at coordinate 8,141 of NDGN011304822.1, forward strand.
CCCATTATGATGGCTATTATTAACAGAAATGAAATACATGTTAGCAAAAATATACAGAAATTGGGACCTTGTGCTGGTGGGAATATGAAATGGTACATTGCCTCTGGAAAATGGCATGGCAATTTCTAAAAGAAAAAAAAAATTTAAACACAGAATTACCATATGATCTGACAGTTCTACTTCTAGGTACATACCCTCAAAGAAACCTGCACAGATCATTGTAGCATTGTACACAATAGCTAAAAGGAAACATACCGAGTGTCTATCAATGTGTGGCTGGATAAAATGTGGTATATGCATACAGCAGGAGGTTATCTAGCCTTAAAAAGGAAGGAAATTCTGACATACACTCCAACATGGATGAATTTTGAGGAAATTGTGGTAAGTGAAGAAAATCAGTCACAAAAAGGTAAAAACTATAAGATATTGTATACAAGTTCCGTACAATGGCCAAATTCACAGTCAGGAAGTAGAATGACAATAGATGGGGGCTAGGGAAGAGGAGGGTGGGGGCTTAGTGTTGCATGAATTCAAAGTTCTAGTTAGGTGTTATGGTAGATGATGGTGGTAAGGATAGTACAAGATAAATCAACTATGTATCTTTAAAAATGTTTAAAATAATAAATTTTATGTTACATATATTTTAATTACAATTTTATTTATTTATTTTTTGTATTTTAGGGAATGGTCTACAGGGTGTTCAGGCTCTCACTACTAGAACAGACTCGTAGTGATCTGCAGGTTTACAGCCTCCCAAAAGTTGGGATTACAGGTTCACACCACCATGCCCAGTCTCAATTGCCATCTCAGCATGCCCTGGGGGGTGGGGCCAGCATTGCAGGCCCAGAGATTGAACCCCTAGCCCTGTGCCTGCTTGCAGGTGCTTTAATCCACTGAGATATTTGGCTGCCCCTTTAATTACAGTTTTAAAAAATCGAATAAGAAGGATACCTGTGGTCAAGGTTTGATGCCAACTGTTCTAATCTGGAGGTAGAAGAGAATGACAGTCTGAGAATATACCATGAGATTTAAGGGAGATGGGCTGGCTATTTGAGACATGCCACCTGAGAATAGACAAATCACAGGGACTCAGCCTGGTCGCTGAATCCAGCCAACACTGTCCCAGAGGGATGGCTTTTTGGTTGCTATATTTTCCCAAGACAAAAGAGCTTTCCTAGGGAGGCTAGGCTATGGCAAAGATAAAACGTATGTGAAATATTCCCTTGGCCTTGTGGGACTTGTGGGGAGAAGGTGAAACATAGACTCAAGCAGGCCCTTAGAGTGTCAGACAGAGCTGATTTCCACAGTGGTTCCCATTTATCGTTGGCAAATCTAAGGATTGGGCTGGAGATGATTGAAAGGAAGAAATGTTCCAGCTAGACACACATTATACCTGGGGATGAAAACATGGAGAGTCACCTAGACAGGTTGCATGGAGTTGGAGAGGAGGGCTTCCTGGCACCAGCAGGGACAGTCCAAGCTCTGCATCAGACCCCGTAGGGTGGACAGAGCACTCCAGAGACATGGGACCATCACTTGCAGTTTGGCCAGGGTGTTACCACTTTGGAAAACCTTTCTGGGAATGGACTGTAGAGAAATAAAGCTTAAAAGTGGATCAATGCTCAGATCCCACTCATCTGCTAGACATTTAGTCTAAGAAAACAATCTATTCCCTGATTTCATACATATGGGGAGCAGTAATTACCCTAGTGCTGCCCATAACCCTGGAAAACATGAAGCCACCACCAACAAGGCGCTGTGCTTGTAAAGTGAATTACATTCAAACAAGTACTATGCAACCACTGAGGATTAAGTGGATCAACATTTATTGATTGAAAAGAGGTATAAGGGAAAAGAGCAATCTATAGCATGGGATTTTCATACATGGCAGGGAAGTTGATGAATAATTTAGCACAGACATTATAATTATTTGTGGAAGCAGATCCATAAGCAAAAAATATGAGAATGATCTCTCCCTCTCTGCAGACTGGGGTAAGGATTTTGTTCTGGGTGCCCCACGATGGCGCAGCAACTTTCGGTGTTTCAGCTGCTGCCTGAGGACTGAAGCCTTTGTAGAGTATGGGCCTATGGGCCTCTTTGGAAGAAATGGTGGGGTTGAGTATATGGCCCAGTAGAACAATTGCCTAGCATGCTCAAGGGCCTGGGTTTGACCCCCAACAGAGATGAGAGAGACAGACAGAGACAGACAGAGACAGAAAGACAGAGACAAAGAGACCAACAGAGAGACACACACAAAGACAGAGACAGAGCCAGAGTCAGAGAGACAGTTGCTCCCAGAAGACTGTCTCTCTCTAGCTCTGAAGGGGCAAGTTTGGCTGGAGGCACCTGACCAGGGCCTTGGAAAAAACCAGAAGTCTAGGAGGAAGTGAGAGGGACCCCACTCCCAGTGGAGTTTGGCTCCAGGATCCAGGAGCTCTGCTTTCTTCCCAGGGAAGCCCTGACATCTGGATTTTAACATAGATTTGTGCCTGGAGCTGCTGGAGATTCATTTCCCGGCCAGATGTAAATGCTGGACAATTGGCCTGTGCTCTTGGACCTTTTCCCTCACCAGGAGGCATGTGCCAGGCCATGACCAGCATGAGTGCATGCTTCTATCCTTCAGTCCCAGCTGGTGAGGTGCCAGGGGCTGTGTGCCCAGCTCTGCCCCACCCGCTCAGTTTCTTGAAGCCCAGCCAGCTGGAGCTGCCTTTGTTGAGAGCTTTAAACAGGGTGAGTCCCTGGAAGTTAGCTAGTCAGGGCCACTGAGCCATCAGAGGAGCCTTCAGCGTGTTCCCTGCCTATGAAAGTACCCTGTTGCTGTGGTTGCATCACCTTTGTTTGTTTTGTTATTGTTTTCTCTTTCTTTTTTTGTGTTGTTTTTTTTTAAATTTTTTTCTTCAGTTTTGATTTTTGAGACAGGGTCTTGATTCAGGCTGTCTTTGAACTCACTGTGTAGCCCAGGCTGGCCTTGAATTCAAGGTACTTCTCATGCCTCAGCCTCTCAAGAGTTCTGGGATGACAGGCATGTATCACTATCCTCCACCCAGCTGTAGAACCTTTGGACTTTCCTGACAAAACGGATAGGTCAGCTCTAAGGTCTCAGCTCTCTAGCTCCCAATAACTGAAGGGCTCACTTGAGGGAGGGAGGGCTCAGGAAAACTCTGAACTGCTGACAATGTAATCTCTTGCCACGTGTTTATCCCTTCCCAACACACTCAGAATTTTCCTACCCACTGTATGTTATTCATTACAAGAATTCCCAACCATGGAAACTTAGGCTCAGGGACATCACATGACTTACACAAGGTCACACAAGGTTAGTATCTGATCTGGATGTCTAGAGACCTAGCTCAGGGCTCTGGCCACTACAGCAACTCTTCATCCAGTCTCATTGTCCCTCTCCACTGAACAGCATGGATGCCAGAAAAAAAAAAAAAAAAAAAAAACACCAAACAAACAGGAAGCCCTGGTTCTAGCTATATCTCCAGCCCTTTTTATTTTTTGTGACAGGATCTCACTGTCACTAAATTACTCAGATTAGGTTTGAATTTGTGATCCTCCTTTTTGGCCTCCCAGAATGCTGGGATTACAGGAGTGTGACACCACACCTAGCTAGGATATGTTTTGTTTTGTTTTCTTTTTACAGTTCCAGAGGTCTTGGGAACCAGGTAACTTGGCAGCATTATCTGTTCTGGGGGCATTAATGATGCCTCTGCCAGGAAGACATGTGACTTAACTTATGCAAGAAGGCCTGAGGGTCAGGGGTTCCCTCAGGGCTAAGGACATCTGTGGACTTAGAAAAATGGATCTTTCTGCCTCTGGACTAATCTGTGAGTGACACCACTGCCTGATTCACAGACAACACAGCTCCTTCATCCTTCCAGGTCCATCTCTGCCTCTGGAGGGTTCAGCACAGTGTCCTCCTGTGGCTGCAGAAATCCAGAGAGACAGGTGGAGAGACAAACAGAAAGGCAGCTCCACTGAGGCCTGGATTCCCTGCTCAGCTCTCCTGTACCTTCTGGATGCCTTTCTTCTCTTCCAAAAGGAGAGCAATTGCCACACTATTTCCAGTTCCCTGTGCATTCTCAGCCAATGGTAGTTTCCTAAGTGAAACCAAGGGCTGTGGTTTGGTTTGATGATTCATGATTTTTAGACAGTCTGAACCAAGAGCTTTAAAAATCAAACCAATAGGTTTAATTTAATCAACTCCAGACCTCACTAATGAGTGTCTCATGTGGTTTGTTCTGGATAGACACTTACCTAGCCACAATGAAACTGTGGAATTTAGAGAGAAGACTTACATGCTGAGGACAGGAGAAATCTCTTCTATGATTCATTTCTTTGTTGCGCAAGGATCTCAGATTCCAGAGAGATCTGACCAGCTCTGAGTGCTCTGCATCTAATTCTGTGCTGTGTGTTTTTCTCAGGCCCTGGGCATGGCTATCCCTATATTTGGCTGATGGATTGCAGCCCTGTGTGTCGCAGGTGGCTGTGGACAACCTCTTTGTTTTGTACCCACTCTCTCTCTCTGGTAGATTCACTGCTCGCAACTTCCAGGAGACTGTTCAAGACTTCTTTTCATGGAAAACAAGGCTTGCCAAGCCCTTCTCTGGCCCTTCTCCATCCTTGAGGCAAGGGCACACCCTAACACTGCTAGGGCTGCCTCATTCTGGGAGTGTGCAGGCTGAGGAGGGAACTGAGGAAGCTCTGGACTCAGGCTGATTCTAAGTAACCACGGTCAGACCATCTCATCAGATGCTCATCTGAAAATTGGGTGGGGAGTTTGTAAGACAACTTCAGAGCTGCCAGCTTGTGATTCTTTTTTTTTCTTTTTCTTTTTTTCTTCTTCAGCTTGTGATTCTAAGAGAACTCTTCAGGGTATTTTTGATCTTTAGTCTTCTAGCCTTTGAGCTACTCAAGGCCTAAGATAGGATTTACCTTTCCTGAAGGCCTCAAAGTTCTTCATCGCCAATACAGAAAATCAAGGTGGGGAGGGAGGCTGAAGGGACAGACTCTAGTAGTTCTGAGGGGCCCCGAAGGGCCTGGCATAGAGTCCAAAATGAGCTAGGCCTTGGCTGCAAGTTTTCCTGCAAGGGCCTATTGCTTTTCCTCCTCAGCTTGCCTCACCCCTGGACTGCAGCTGCCAGAACATAAAGCACAGCATAAAAGTAGGACCTCAAACTTGTCCTGGTGGGCTGGCTCCTGCTTTCTTCCAAACATGACCTGATCCATCTCTCACTGTACTATGGGATGTCTCCAGGCTTGAACACCTGGGCTGAAAGGGCAGCCTCCATCTCAAGGCCCCCAACTGAGAGAAGCCAGAAGGTCACTCTTTTCCAAGGTGACTAGGTGCTTAGGTGCCAGGTACACTTCATGAGACAAAGTGACCTGCCCAGACTTCAGGGATATTGGCCAAGGCCCTGTTTACCTGGACATTCAACAGTCTCACAAACTACTTCTATAACTGCTTGTGCATGTGTGTATGTATACTCACCAGAACTTTAGGTGGTAACAAGGCAGTTCCAGAGTGTAAAGGATATTGACTTTAAAGCGAGGCACATTTGGGTTAAAAAACCTGGCTTCATCATAGAATCGTGGTGGGACTTTGAGTAAATGGTTCTTCTCTATCTAAACACGGAATTATTCCAGTACCATTAATCAAAGAGACTTTGTCATAAAGCAAGTATCCATACCTCTGAGGGCATATTTCTGGATTGTATTCTAGTTCATATTCTAGTTCAACATCTATCTATCTACCTACCTACCTACCTACCTACCTACCTACCTATGTATCAAGCTATCTTTGTGCAACTATTACACTATATTAAGTATAGCTTCTTAATGAATCTTTTCTTTATGAGTGTCTAGGTTCTTGTGATTCCATATGAACTTTATAATTAGGTTGTGAAGATCCACAAAAAAAAAAAAAAGCCAGACAAGGTGGGCCATGCCTGTAACCCCAGTTACTCAGGAGACTGAGACAGGAGGATCTCTTGCTCATGAGTTTGAGGCTAGTTGAGGCAACATGGAGAGACACCCCTTCCTATCTAAAAAGATCCACCAACACACCACACACACACACATACACTCTTACTTGCCACCTTACCCCTACTTGTTGACATTTTTCTTTTTTTCTGGTGGAACCGGGGATTGAACTCAGGCCCTTGTGCTTACCAGGCAAGTGCTTATTTTACTGAGCTATCTCCCCATCCCCTGCTTGTTGACATTGTGACTGAAATGATGGTGAGTCTATGCCTTACTAATCAGGAAACTTTATATCCTATTCTATTCTGGTGTTGGGGATTGAATCCAGGTCCTTGTATATGCTACAGAAAAGTTCTACCACTAAGCTATACCCCTGGCCTGAGACTTGATATCTTTACAACACTGAGTCTATGTGAGACCCTGGGTTTAATCCCTAAATAATAAATAAATAAAAACATTAAGCCTTCAAACTGAAAATAAGATATAATCCTCTCTTTCGGTTTATAGCTTTTTAAATTTCTGCATAGGAATTTGATACCAGTGACAGTTTCTCTTTTTCTGATTTTCAAAAAAAAGTCTTAATTTTCATCTCCATTGCTAAATTGTGTAGAATGGAAACTATAAGTCAAATGTGTTGGTGCTCACCTGTAATCCCAGCACTTAGGAGGCTGAGGCAGGAAGATCGTACATTCAAGTCCTACTTGAGATATTTTCTCCAAAAACAAAAACAGACAAAAGCTTCAAACATACATAAAAGTTGAGAGACCAATTTAATAAATATCTGTAGCCATCTCCTTTAACTTCGATAATTAATAAAACCTATCCAACTTGTTTTACTCCACCTAGTTCTGACCCAGTCCCAGATTATTTTGAAGCAAATTCCTGTTATCTCAATATTTCATCTGAAAATATTTCAGTGTCTAACACTAGGAGATAAGTAGTGTTTTAAAACACAAACATAGGGCCAGCCAGATAACTCGGGGGATTAAAGTACCTGTTTAGGCAGGTGCAAGGGCTGGGGGGCTGGGAAACTGGGGGTTTGATCTTTGGCCTGCCGTGCCAGCTCCACCTCCAGGGCACACTGAGAGGGAGAATGAGAATGAGTATGGTGGTGTGCACCTGTAATCCCAGCGCTTGGGAGGATGAAAATCAGGAAGGATCACTATGAGTCCACTGTGAGTCCAATCTGTGTAGTGAGATCCTGTAGACCCTGTACTAAATACATAAAAAACAAACCCACACACAATAATTTAAAATAAATAATTAAATTCCTTTATATCAAAGAGTCAATGTTCAGATGCCACCAGTTGTTTTTTTATGTTTTAATTTCCAGGGTTTTTTTTTTTTTTTTTTTTTTTTTCAATGCTGAAGATTAAACACCGGGACGTCCTGCATGTTAGTAAAGGCTCTTCCACTGAGTTACAGCCCCAGCCCCTACATAACAGAAAATCAGAGTTCTATTCATGAAAGATATTTTTGTTGGATGTAGAAATTAAAATTTGTAGATTTTTTTTTTTTTGTTTTGTTTTGCAGTGCTGGGGATTGAATTCAGGGCCTCACACATGGAAGACAAGTGGTCTACCACTGGGCTACATCCTCAGCCCAAATTTTAGTTATTTTTTCCTTCAGTACTTCAAAAATGTAATTCTATCACTTATTGGCTTCCGTTTTTGCTGAAGAGTCATGTATTTATTTTATTATTGTTCTTTTTTCTTTTTAATGTAATGCATCTTTTTCCCCTATGCTTGGTTTTTAGAATTTTTTCTTTCTCACTGGCTTTGAGCAGCTTGATTCCAATGTGGTCAGGTATACATGCCATTTTATTTATCCTGTGAGGATTTTTTGGGACTAAATAAATCTGTGGCTTGATAACTTTCAAAAAAAATTCTCAGCCACTAATCCTTGAAGTTTTGTTCCTGTTTCATTTTTTTGTTTTACTGGAACTTGAATTTTACATATATTACAGTTTATCATATCCTTTATTAATCACTTTTTCTCCTGTATTTCCTAAATTTTTGTCTCTCTGAATTTTTTTTTCAGCAAGGGGGATTAATCCCAGGGCTCTATGCATGCTAGACCAGTGGTCTGCTACCAAGTGATTCCTCTAATCCTTATATTTTATTTATTTATTTATTTATCTATTTATTTACTTATTTTTATGTATTTGGTACAGGGTCTTACTATGTAGCTTGGACTTGTAGTGATGCTCTTGTTTTCAGCTTTCCCAGCACTGGGATTACAGGTGTGTGCCACCCTGCCTGGACTTGGAAGGCCTCCAGGCTAGTGTGGCATGTGGTACAAAGGATTGAATCGTGGTTCCTTCACTTGCCTAAGCAGGTGCTTAGTCCACTGAGCTATCTCACCAGCCCTTCCAGACCTTACTTTTTATTTTCAGAGGATCTCACTAATTTGCCCTGACTGGCTTGAACTCATGATTCTTCTATCTCAGCCTCTCAAGAAGCTAGGATTATAGATGTGTGTCACCATACCTGGTTTCAGGGTTTTTGGTTTTCTTGGCAGGGGGGGGAGGGGTTGGTTTTTTAGGGGGAAGGAGACAGAGTCTTGCTTTGTAGTGTAGGCTGGCCTTGAACTATGTAGCACAGGCTGGTCTTGAACTTGCAGTGATCTTCCTGCCTTAGCCTTCCAGGTGCTGGGATTTCAAGTGTGTGCCACCATGCCTGACTGATTTTTCAATTCATAAATTATCTTTTTAACTTCTTAAATCAACTGGTAGACCTATTCATGGTGTCTTATTGTTGACTATTGTATATTTGTCTCAGTTCTTTTTTCTCATTGCTGAGAGAAAAATACCTAACACCCAAAATGAAGGAAAAAAAGGTTTATTTAGCTCACAGTTTGTAGTGGTTTCCGTCCATATTCGGCTGGCTCCAAGGCAGAGTGGTACATGGCAGAGGTCAGCAGTTCATGGCAGTGGAAAACAGCAAAGCAACAAGAGCAAGTAGGGAGGAACAGTGGCTACGGCAACAGAGGCAAGCCCCTCTCCTGTCCTTATATTGCTTTCAGGCTATTGGGCTGGTGTAGCACTTATACCCATAATTCCAGCATTGGATCTTTAATTAATCACAAACACTAGAAGCCTGCCCTGATGACTGCCTAAGACTTTGATGGGGACAACTAGACACAAACCATAACAATATTTAATTCTTCAATTTCCATTTAGGTCCCTTTTTTGTTCTAAATCCTGTGCTGAAATTCTTACTCTTGCTTTTAAACTCAGTAAAAATAACGTCTGTTATAATTCCAGTATTTGGGGCCTCTCTGGAGTTATTTTTATTACCTACTGTTTTTGCTAGTTTGCGTTCATGCTGTATTATCTCTTCATAGAGTAGATGTTGCTAATTGCAAAATTAAATATGAAACAATGGTTCTGGCAATAATTTGAGTCTGTGATATCTTCCTTCAGAGAGGTCTTAAAGCCTCTCTTAAAGCCTTTGTGTTTTAGGAATCACTGGAATTCCAGGATTGTCTTATTCCAGTTTCAGGGATTGGGACAATTTGAAGCTGATCCCTGTGAGGTCCTGCTTACATCTAACTCATCCTGCTAAGACTCACCTTTTCAGTATCTCAACCTAGGGTAGGTTCATTAGTACTCCTTATTTTAGCCATCTCTAAACTTCAACCCCTGTTCTGTTCAAAATCTCATTTTCCTCTTTATCCACTGACAAGCATACCCAAGGGACAAGCAGTCACATACACCCATTTGTTATCTCTTTGGTGTTTGCAAACAGATTTATTTTGTACTTTTCAGGTGTCTTCACTGTGAGAACTGGGCCAAGTTCAAAGAAGTAAAATTCTCTTTAACTTCTGAGTCTCCATTCTTTCTAGATGGTGACCTGGGTGTGCCTGTTGGATTTCACAACATGAGACCATCAGTGATCTTGACATGAGAAGCCCAGTAGAGGCAAGTCATTTTGGAATAAAGTAGAGTGAACAAGAGAAGAAAATAACATACATTTGAGATGAGTTCTTTCTGGAAGTTTGTCTATGAAGGAAAGCAGAAAAAATGAGATGAGAAGGGGCTGGGGAGATGGCTCGGTGGAATAAGCGCTTCCCTGGCAAGTGCAAGGGCCTGAGTTCA
>NDGN011304838.1:0-14475 GCA_002564285.1 Tympanoctomys barrerae
TCCTTTTGTAGCCCAAAACTCTCACTAATAACCACTGAATGCCATTTTCCCCAGGTTTTTTTTAAAACTTTGACTTCTGCTGTTGACTTAAATATCTTTCAGTGACTGTAGGAATTCTCTTAATAACTAAAAATAAAGACAATATTTGTATTGTTTCTGTGAACACATGTACAAAAGAATATAAACATTGTTAGGATAATCATTCTTGCCAATATCCTTTGAGGTTTATTTTGTGGAATAATTGGAGAGGGTGTGGAAGATAAGGAAAGGCTGGGAGGCATACAAACATTTATTCTTTTTTGGCTCAAGATACATCAATTCTAACAAGGGCGAGAGTTTCTCCTAATTTTTTTTTTTTGTGTGTGTNGGGGTGGGGGGTGGGGAGAGTAGTTTTTGGGTAAAAGTAACTTGCCAAGTGATACAAAAAGTCTTTTTATATTAAGTGAGAATATCATTGTAACTAAAGAAAAATAAAAGAAAATAAGTTCTGTGGAAGAGTCTTAGTGTTCATTATATTCTTTGTAGTACTGTTTGGTAGTCCAGATAAAGGTGTATTAATATAACATCAAGGAATTAAACTAAGAACGTTACAGGAGAACGTTTTGTTGAACTATGGAAGGTAAACCTTTCTCTTTGGTAGATTCCAGGTAGCTGATTCTAAAGAAAGTATTTTGAACACATACTCAACACTTAATTGGCTTGGAGTTACTATTGACTTTTAGGATAAAAGAATGACATTTCTTGAGCCTTCTTAAAAAGGAATGACAAGAGTATTAGAATTTTTTTTTTGCCTCCATCTACTGAAAATGAAATTTGAAATAGTGTCTAACCTTCAGTTGTAGTTGTTAAAAATTTATCAAATCAGCTTTTCTGATGGCTTGTCTCTTCATATATCTTTTACTTTCACAGCATGATTTTGAGAAAAGAGGGAAGAATTTCTTTGTTTTGCTGCAACTACGAAATGTTCTGCAGTGAAGAAATATTGATCGCGACAAGTCACACAGGGACTACCAGGTTCAGACTCTTTGTTAGACTTCTTGTGACTTCCCTTCATCTGTCCTCATTTTATGGCATGAGGCTTTCTCAGCATGGACACTGCAGAGGTGGCTGCCTTTCCAACCTCTCTTCCTGATTCACACCCTGAAGGAAAAAAAAGAAGAAATGCTGTACAAATAGGGTGAGCCACAGAGCAAAAGTTTACAGTTGTCAGAACAAAATGAAGAAGTGTGGTAGACAGCAAACACGGGGTACTTGGAGTTAAGCGCCACCGCCCCCAGCCTAATGGATAATAGAGTCATTAATTCTGCTGATTAACTTGGCCTTGGGGTTCATGAAAATGGCATCCACCTCCTTTTTTTTAAGCTCAAACTGTGGAACGAGGGAGCATAAAAAAAAACAAGCTAATTAGAGAGAAATCAGGAGAAAAGAAGCAGCGAGAAAAGAAAGACAGTTTGAGCATTAATGAGACTTGTTTGGGGAGAGACTGTGACAGGCACTTCAAAAGTATTATTGTCAAATGTGTCACTGTTTCATAGATGGCGAGAACTACCTTTGAGCTTCATGCTGATAGTTAATGATTTGAAACTATAAAAAGATTGAAAAGGTAAAAGAGAAAATGTCAGACTAAACTGGATTTTAATGAGCTTATTATTATTTTTTTTTCCCAAGGAAAACAGTGCTCTCGGAGATAGTGGAAGTTTATGTTCTTTCTATCCTTTGCTCTCTGGATTTCCATTTTCTTCTGAGAAATAGTTGGCAAGGAAACAGTGGGAGGAAGATATCAAAGGTGTGAGCCTCGAAGATGTGGACCATTTTATTTTCCTAAGAGGAGGATGGGGCGGGGAAGGGCAGCACAGGGGTTGGCATGACAACAATGAGGAGAGATTGATGGCGAGGACCTCCGCAGCGCTTGTTTGTTTTTTGGTGACGTGCTGAGTGGAAGCCATCTTCACACTGTGAAATATAACAAAGAAATCCAAAGTGATTACGCAGGTTCATTTGTCAGTACCACTGCCGCAGCTAGGGCTGTGCGTGACAATGAGATGACAAGGCATTTATGGCTGATGGTTGGTTATTAGTGGCATTAGAAGGAACATTAGCGAAGAGTAGAATTCATAGACCAGGGAGACAATAGCTTTCTGGGTTCTGATCTCAGCAGGGTAGCCTTGTCATTAAATTTGGTAGTGCCAATTTAATTTTTAAAAAAAAATAAAGTGAGAATAAACTTTGAAAATGAATTCTGTAACCCCATTTTTACCTTAATAGGAACTGTCAGGATTGTACTTCCTGGGCTCTTAGCCATGTGTTAGTAGGCTGAGCACATAAAGAAGACTCATATATTTTCAAAAGAGTTGAATGTTATTGGGAAAATCAGAACCAAATTTCAATTCTTTAAAAAAATGATTTTCCTTGAAATGTTAAATTTTGATTCTAATACCTAGGAACAAATTGCTAATCAGGTACTAGGGCCAAACTGACAGTCTTACTAATGAGCTTCTGATGAATCCCTCTCTAAAATGAGGCACGGGTTCACTCCCCAGCAAAGGGACTGTGTGCAGAATAAGGGTCTCAGGTCCTTCACGTTCCTTCAGGGTTTATCACTTGGCAGTCCTCTGAGCCAGCACCCTGAGCCCACAGCACTTTTGTGTGAGCCTAGTGTATATAAAGTGTACTTTTTGGTTTACTTACCTGGAGAAGGATTGTAAGCAGAACAGAGGTGAAATTAACCACTGGAAAAAGACCTTGAAGGCTGGAGCTTATTTAAAAACAAAAGATACTTTTACTTCTTAGTCCAATTTCATATATTAGAAACTAGTAATTCTGTGCTTGAGTAAGTGGAAGGATGGAAGTTTAAAAAATATTGGGTAAGGTTATAGTCATTATCTGACTTGACATGAAAAGCATGGAGATGTCTGGGATATCTGCTCAAGGCTCTATGCCATCCTCTTTGTATTCAGTGGATCATCAGAATGGGTGTCCTGCACTGACAGGCAAGAGGGAGGGAGAAATAAGTCTTCGCCCTGGGGTCACAGGTTCTGGAGGAAGGAGAAACATTGAGAAAGTAGTGAGGAAGTAAAGAGGCAGATCAGAATCTGGGCTTCATTTCCATTTGTTTCCCACCTTAAGGTGTATTCTCCATGGGTGACCACCCTGTTACCTGTGTGAATTCGAGGTCGACATTTTTATCCATCTTCTGGCAGGGAGCTGTTGACTGACTAAACTGACAGAGCAAAGCAGCCAAGAAGGAATTCTCTGCATTTTGTGATCTCATCATGCCAACAACTCCATTGCAGGAGATAATGTAGAATTTCAAATGATATTGCACCAGCATCCTTGTTGACACACACCTCTTCAGCTTCTACTCATCTGAAAAGTCAAGTGTGCATCTGATGGTGAAACCCTTGAGCCTGACTTTGAGGAAAAAGAGTAAAAGGGGAAGTGTTTCCCTCTTTTGCTATTGGCTAAGAAAGAGATGTGAAATACTTATACATTTTCTATTAACTTTACAGGATTAGCGCCTGGAGTACGGATGCACATGTTCACTGAGGTTGGGACTAGAAAAACTCTACATGAAGCCTGAGATATTTTCACAAAGTTTACTCAAAGAAGAAAGAGTTGGCTCCAGCTGGGAAAGTGACAATTTGTTGCAGAATGCCATTTTCCTGAATGTCTACTGGTTATGGGATTGGTATATCCCCCAGTTTAGGAAGTCTTTCCTGATTCCTCAGCCACGTTAAATATTTTTCTTTTGTACTTTACTGTGATTTCACTCAGTACACATTTCATTGTAATTATTTGTTTATAATGCTTTCCTCTAATAGTGAGACAATAAAAATTATAAATATTTAGATTGTTGATCTTATCTGTCAGTACAGCTTTAATGAAAGAGACTGACTTAGGAAAGTCCAAACGAATCTTCATGTTTCTATCATATTTTGCCTTTTCCTCTTTTGAAACTTTCCTTTCTTTCCAAAATTTCTCTCTGGTCTTATTTAGAGAGTTTTAGAGGCCCTTTCCACAATACACTGATCCTTAAGTCCCAGCTAAAGTTACCAAAAGGAAGTTCTCTTTGGAGGAATCAAATCCTTCACTAGTATCTTTTGTTTCACACTCATGCTATTGAAAGTTTTAGAACTTTTTTTAGGAAGAGAGAATACTTGATTTTAAAAGGTCACTAAGCTGGGTAATTCTAAAGAGGAAAGAATGGAGACTGATACTTTGACTTTAAGTTCTTGTTTTAATTTAGCCACTTGGGTGGTGAATATACAGTACTGTACAGCTTACAACTCTCTTCATGTGTGTTTTAGATTTCTCACAGCAATCCTGTGAGCCAGGCAGGAAGGTCACTGTAACTCCTATTGTAAGGATTGTAACAAGAACACAGGTTAAATTAGCCACCAGAGGAGGAGCAAAGTGAGGTCCAGAGAGTGTCTTGTCCATGGGCAAGCAGGTATGGTGTTGTTAAGAGGTGAACTTGTGCTGAATACCTAGTCCTCTTGTCCAAAACTCAATTAGCTCCACTTAGATGCCAGCACGAATTCTTTATATAATACATTCATTCAATATTATAACATTATTATTATTGTCTCACTTTTCATTAGGAGTTGCTCAGCAAATGGAAACTATACCTCTACATAAATGCATTGCATACCTTAGCTTTTAAATGGATTTTCCTCAGAGTAGACACACTTGTCTAGAGGTGTACAGATGTTAAATTGAGGAAATAAAGTCATATTCATAGTAGAGATGGTACTTGATTGAAGAGGCGCTCAAGAAGGCTGGATATAAACCCACGCATAATTTTGATTCAGAGACTAAAAAGAAAAATATTTTCCAAAAGTAGTGATAAAAGAGGACTCTCTTGATAACCTTAAATAGAACGACTTGGTGTCTTAAAGATCAGGGCGAAGCAAACCACCAGACTGTGTGTCTGTGTATGCATATGTCTGTGTGTGAATGTGTGTGTGCTTGTGTGTCTATGAGATTTGCCAAATTTCGCCACTGGTGCTAAATAGGAGAATTATTGAGCAATCACAGGGAGGGCTCCAGCACTCCACAGCTGGAATCTACGCAGGTGCAGTTTGCTGGTTGCGGGCCAGCATTATGTTGCAATACTGCTGGCAGTAAGCATTCTAAATAGCAACATGATTGCACTTTATTTTAATATTTCTCCCTTCTACTCTTTCTCTCTACTGTAAATCAACTCTGCTGTAAGCATGAAATACTTGCCAAAGTTTCTGGTAACAGATTATTCCCACTAGGCTGAGCCTGCTGTCAGTGGCTGCCAACACACCAACTTAGGTTGCTGTAGTTGATCTGGCACACATGACAAATGAAGACCATGTGAACCACACAGAGAAAACTTTGGTGATGCTTTTGTTGTATTTGAAGATGGCTGTTTTACCCCCTCCCCCAACTAGCTATTATATTCCCACTATGTGTCTACAGTTTTTCTGATTTGCTCTTGTACCGGGTAGCTTTTGGAAAGTTTGAACAACAAATGAAGGCATTAGAAATTAAGCAGCGCCTTCCATTGAAGAAGAATGAAAACAACCTACACATCTGCAGCATTTGTCTGTCCCAGACTGTATATTAAAGTTTTTAATGCATTTTAATCCATTAACATTTTTTGTGGCAAATCTATGCGAGCAGTTACTACACTCCCATGACTTTACCAATGGAACAATGGAAGCGGGAAGAAATTAATTCACCTGCCTAGGGTCCCATAAGTAGTAACTGGAGGAGCCAGGATTTGAATATAGAGAATTTAGGATCAGATTGGGTGCTGTTGCCCATGAGGCTGTGGATCATTCCATTCTGGAAACCCTAGGCTGTATTACTTCATCTGTGGACATATCTATTTTCCCAGCTAGACTATGAGCTTCTTAAGGGTACGGGTATTTTTACATCACTCTATCTACCCTTGTCATCTAGACCTGGATTTTCTATAAGTATTCAGCATGATACACAAAGCAGGGATCCCAGGAAATGGAAAGAACATGATCCAGAGGGCTGGGGAGATAGCTTGATGGTCTAAGTGCCTGCTTGGCAAGCTCCAAGGACCTGAGTTTGATCCCCAATACTGCATGCCCTGCCAGTCCCAGAACCCTGGGTGCACTGTGCTGGCCACCAAAACAGTGTGACAGAGCACGTCTGTAGTCTCAGTGCTGGGGAGACTGAAATAGGTAATTGCTGTGAGTCCGAGCTACACAGTGAGATCTTGTACCAAATAAAGAAATACATAAAAGATTTAAAAATATGCTACAGATTATTTGATAATAGTGCAGAAGAAAGTAGAAGCTTCTTTAACAATGTTCTCTGGAATGAGATTATAGAATCCTCATTTTTGAAACAGCCCACATTTTGAGTAAGTTTCTTTGGATGTTGGTTTCAATTTCTGTGGTTAGTCCTATGAAACACTTATTTTATGCCCAGAGCACCCTTAAGTCATTAGGCAGCTTTCAAAACAGCTAGTTCTTGCCTCTGCTTCTGCGCCCTTAAGTCTAAGTGGACAAGATTGCCCTATTGATTGCAGCTGGATGCTCCTGCAGGACACTAGATTTCCTTTTCTGGCAAGTCACTTGAGACACCAAATCAGAACCCAGGTTTTCACTTTCTGTAAAGTTTTATAATCAAAAACTGTTTAGGGGCCGAGTATATAGCTCAGTGGCCTAAAGGCCTGCCTGACAAGCACGAGGTCCAGAGTTGGATCCCTAGTAAACAAAGCAAAAAACAAAACATGAAAAACCCCAACTGTTTACCAGTAAGCAGAAGTTGAAAATGGAAAATCATAACATTGTAGAAAATACACAAAGCCATGAATTGCAGGTGTAGAATTCATGATCCTAGCCTTAGATTTCCCAGTAATTAATTTTGTGAACTGAATGGTGACTCTGACAAAACTAGAATGGGAGCACCGGCTGAATAGTTCAGTGGATTAAAGCGCCTGCAAGCAGGCACAGGGGCTGGGTTTCATCCCCGGGCCTGCTTGCTGGCCCCCCACCCCCTCCCTGGCGCACGCTGAGATGGCAATTGAGACTGGACGTGGTGGCGTGCACCTGTAATCCCAGCTCTTGGGAGGCTGTAAACAGGTGGATCCTGATGAGACCCTTCCCTAAATTGCAAAAAACAAAACAAAACAAAAACAAGCAAACAAACTGAAATGGGTACAGTTTCCTAATTAATCAGGCTGGAGAATGAAATTAAATAACACGTTTCAAATTTTCTTTTAATTTAGTCTCTATAAGAAGTCTATTCTTTGCTACACATTGATCACCCCCACTTTCTAATGTGTGTCTTCAATAAAACTATAGCAGAAAGTGCAACTTCAGTCTGTTCCTTTGGTCACCAAAGAAAAAATTCCCTACCGTAGAACACTGACATACTGTAACTTTCAGGAAGGTACCTATGGATCTTCCATGTGCAAATTTAGCTCTTGGAGTTTTCGTTTAAGAGCCAATAATCGGCCTCAGAATCAAAACCTATGAAAAGAGTCTTACTTCTCATGGTGACTGTTGGAACAATCTTAAGAGTGCACTCATCTTTCTTTCTTTCTATTTTTTAAAATGTATTTATTACATACATTTATTTTAAAATGTATTTATTTATATAAATAAATTTATTTTTTAAAATGTATTTATTTATTTTTTAAAATGTATTTTTTAAAATGTATTTATTACGCTGTGCGCCCCACCACACCCAGTCTCAGTCACTGTCTCAGTGCGCCCTGAAGGTGGGGCCCACATGGCATACCAGGGATCAAACCCTAGCCACTGTGCTCTTCCTAAGCAGGTGCTTCAGTCTGCTGAGCTATCTGACCGGCCCTACCACCTTATTTCTTCTCTCTAGAATTTTCTCATTTTATGTTTCCTTGAAGTGCTATTGTTCCTCAGGCTCCACTACAACCTGGCGTCATCTACCTTCACCCTTTTTTATTCTCCAGTCCTTGCTACTCAGAGTAGGAGCATGGACAGCAGCCCCAGCATCACCAGTGAACATGCTACAGATGCAGAACTACTGAGTCAGAAACAAAATTTTAACAAGATTCTTCAGTGATTTGTGTGCACATTAATGTTTGAGATGCACTGCTCTAAATCGCTGAGATGGTTGCAAGACAGTCCTTCTCTCTTAAAACGTTAGTGTGCTCTGTTTAATGTGTTGCTGCCTGAAGGTATATTTATGGATGTACTAAACAGTAGCATCCCTGAGTTTAATTCCATCTCTGGAACAGAGTTGGTGTGTGGTAGACAGGAGGGCCTAGCATCATCTGCAATGCATTAGGGTGCTGGTTTCTCAAGCTGGCTGGCTCAAGCCCCAGGAAGATATGGGGATGCGTTACGACTTCATCTACTCCAGTTGCACAGAGAGGCACATCCAAGGAGGTGGAAGCTGTATGCGTAAGGACAAAGAACATGGACCAGTGCTTTGCAGCTGAGAGGAGAGTTGAAGACCCATTTAGAATTCATGTAGCAATTAATAGCCATCATCACCTTTCTGCTACATCATAAAATGTTTGATTGTTTATCAACTAACCTTGTAGGACGTTATTACATTCTCTTAATTTTTGTAGCAGTGGCCCTTCATAAAGACAGGGTTGTCCCCCGGGATCCACAGGATGTGTTCTGATTCCTGTGCTAAAAGGAGGGAAGAACAAAGGAAAAGCTGCTCATTAGAACCCAGGATACATTTTTGCAGTGCTTTTTCTCCTTTAGCTCTATATTTATCTTTCGCTTTTCATTTTCTGTCACAGCTTTGCCAGGTATTTAATTTTTCATGTTCTCTCTGAGTCTTGGACTGACTGTTGCTTGTTTTTTTTTTTATTATTTTCTCTTTGCTTACTCCTAAAATTTGCTATTTCTCCCCAGTTTTGATACAAGTAACTGTAAAGACCTGCAAGTTTCTTTTCCTTCGCATATAGATTTTAATAATAATAATAAAAACAATGACAACAATAAGAAGTCGTATGTTTCACTGAGTGACTGGCTCTGCTGGGCTCTTTTGGCATACTCGTGGTGTTTCATGCATGCTTACATCATTTTATAAAACATACCTAGCAGAGTGGAGAGGATAATATTAGGAAAAACTTCGTGGGCCTCTTAAATATTTTCTTAGGGTATTATCTTAGTATATTTGGTATTAATTAACCAAGAGACATGAGTTACTCACAGGGGGTGAGAGGCTCACCTCCACAGTGTCCTACCGTGAGAGCTTAGGAGTTCAATAGCTCCTGCAACAAGGACCTATAACCAGTGGTCTTCACTGTGAAATAGCTCATACGGACTTCCTGTATAGTGTTTTAAAAGCGTCCGTCACACCCCTATCATCTTGAATGTGCCTATCTCCTACTGAGTCTCTGATGATTCCACTGATCATTTATTTATTTATTTATTTATTTATTTATTTATTTATTTATATATTTGGTGCAGGGTCTTGCTATGCAGCTCAGATTCATAGTGATCCTCCTGTCTCAGCCTCCTCAGTGCTGAGATTTCAGGTGTGTACCACTACGTCCTATTTTGCTGGCCAGTATGGTGCTCCCAGGGTTCTGGGGCCAGTGTGGCATGTGGTACTGGGGATAAAACCCAGATCTTTGCACTTGCCAGGCAAGTGCTTAGACCACTGAGCTATCTCATCAGCCCAGCCATTGAATTGCATTTATGCTGTAATTCTCTGTTATTCCCACATTAGCTCTTTGTTCTGGAGATCTAGTTTCTCTGTTGCTAATTTTAGGTTGACACATTGAAGGCAGTCAGTGCACTAGGATGATGGGTTTGGGTCTTGGGGCCAAACCTAGTATCAGAACACTACAAACATTAAACAAAGTTAAGACATGGAACTTATGGGAGTTGGGCCTTCAAGGATGCAGGGGAACAGGAATCTGAGAAGTGGTCAAGTGGCCCCTGGGAATGAATCTGCTGTCCCTCTGACTGATGTCTAGTTTGGTCCTAAGATCACAGGATAGGGCATTTATTATTTCTACAATGACCTTAGTATGACTGTATGTATATTCATGTGTTTTTTCTCTTTTGTCTGCAGCAGTAAAGTGCTTCTGAGATCTAGAAAATCTTTCTTTTTGTGGACAATGCAGTGACATATGCTGTTCTCTGCTGAGGACATTGGGGTCCAGGGAGACGGGCTGCCTCTGTCTCTGCTTCCTTTGCCATCTGTTGCTATTCAAGTCTGTAATCTTGGGTAGATAAATTGCGATCTTTAGCTGGACTTACTGTGGGTTGTGTTTGTGGCTTCTGCCTGATATCTCAAGGTCCATCTGGGAAAATGAAATCTTCAGTCTCCGAAGAGAGCTATTTAGTGTGTGTGTGATAATTTTCTAAAGTGCTCACCAAGTTCCAGGATTGCAGATGTTTTTGCTCACTTACCACAGTTGAATCACATTTGAATTAGTCAACGTAGTGAAGCTGTGAGGCAAGTGCTTCCTTCTCCTTTTTATAACTAAAGAAACCAAGAAAGCAATACAAATTTTCTTAGAGTCACTGGGCATAGAAAAGACACACTCAGTCAAGTTCTTTCACTTCAAAGCTCATGTCTTAACCCTCTATGCTATTCACTAGAATTATTTAACAAATACTCATCCCACTTGATATAGAGATTTTCTTTCAAGTATACTGATTCCATTACAGATCATCCGAAAAACTCTTAGCCAACATTTCTTCTGTTTACTCTGGGATGAATTCTCATTCAATTCTTCCCATCTGGATGTTCTCATAGATCTGAGAAGTTGTAAGAAAGTGACCCAGGTAGCCTGAGATTCTTTTCTTGTTCTTTCTTGTTTTCAAGCACTTATGCTCATCCTCCAAGGTTAATAAAGTTGATATAGTTGATTTTAGATGGTTCATGTGGCTTGGAAATCACTTGAATGTTTTCATTGCATGCATTTCTTAAAGAAACAAATTTGGATGACAAAAGATCTACCTCTTCCTTTAGCAGTATTTCAGTTTGTACTTGTTTGATGAGGTCCCTAGCTGGAAGCCCTGGGTCATATAATCTTTAGTGCAAAGTTCTGTGACCAAGTGAGGAGAGAAATTCTCTGTTTCAACTTCACTGGATCACAGAGTACTGACATTAGGCTATGTATTACTTTGAATGTGTATGGAAGTGTTTCTAAGTAAGATTAATATTTTAATTGGTGGATTGAAGAAAGCAGGTGGCCCTGCCTAAAGTGAGTGGCCTAATCTAGTTAAAGACTTGAATAGAGCGAAACTACTGAAGACCCAGGAAAACTCCTGATGCTGATGGCTTTGATCTAGGACATTGGTCTTGTCCTGCCTTTGCACTAGAAATCAATATTAGCTTTTCTTGATCTCAGGCCTATAGATTTGCTGACTGTAACTGCACCATTGGTTTTCCTTGATCTTCAGCTTGTTGACCACTGAATATCTTGAAACTTCTCAGTTTCTGTAATCGCATAAGCCAATTCCTTATAAACACATTTACATGTTTATGTGTGTATGTTGTATGTATGGTTAATTTTCTATGTCAACTTAACTGGGTTAAAAGATGCCTAGAAAGCTGGTTAAACACCATTTCTGTGAGAGTCTTTCTACAAATTGGTCAGAATTGGAATGAGTAGACTGAGAAATCAATTGGGGGGGCATCTTCTGGCATACTGAAGGCCAAAATATAATTCATAAATTGGAGAAAGGTAAATTTTCTCTCTTCTTGATCTTGAATATCCATCTTCTGTTCGCAATCATTAAAGCTCCTAATTCTCAGGCCTTTGGCCTCAGGCTGAAAGTTACACCATTGGCTACCCTGGGATCAGGCCTCTAAACTCAGGCTGAATTATACCACCAGCCCTCTTGGTTCACCAGCTTGCAGATCGCATATGGTAGAGCTTCTTGGTCTCCATAAGTGTGTGAACCAGTTTCCATAAAAAATTTCTCTGTCTGTCTGTCTGTTGTTCTATTTCTCTGGAAAACTCTGAAGTATAGATAGTATTGATTCTACTTATGTTGATCCCATTTCTACTATACCAGGTGATACTAAAAATGCCCTTCACACAGATCCTTTTCTGTGGCAAATATCTGTGCTTGGAGGCTGTTATCTAAGATATATTAGGTAAATTCCAAGTAGGTTTTGTTTCTTGAATCATATAGATAGAAATCATTTAATAAGTCAGTCTGGGGAAAGGTACAATGTCAATAATAATTGGACACACTTCAATCAGTGCCTTGGACAAAAACCTTTTCATTGAGACCTTTCTGTGAGAGTTGTGACAAGTCTGGAAATGGAAGACAGTATTTCCATTGTTTCCTGAACTTCAAAAGGAAGGAAGATGCTAAATGTCAACTGCCAGGCCCCAGAGGAACAGTCACTGTTGACAGAGTTCTGGGCCAAGCTGCTTGAGTTGGGAAGATTTCATATGGCTGAGTGGTGACTAAGGCAGTTTCCCTACAGGAAACACAGGATAGCTAATATTATGTGTTCTTATAAACTTGGAGCCTGATTTTTTCTACTGAACATAGGGTTTTCCTTCTTAGAGTCATAATCAATTCCAATTTAATGTGGTATTTTATATAACATAAAATTAAGCTTTTTACAGGGAATGATTCACAGGTGCTTAGTGTGTTCATAATTCTGTGTTCACCACTTCTGCCCAGTTGTAGGGATGTTATCTAGCCAAAAAGAAGCCCTGTATCCCGTGAGCACTTGTTCCTGATTTCTATTTGTCCTGCTTCAGAAATTGTGCAGGTTTACCTATTTTGATAAACTTTTTAAATGATATTCTTTTCAAAGAAAGTACTCACAGCACAGAATTCAAGCAATTCGATTGCAAGAATGCATTCGGCTTGTGGGTAGCTTTGATATTCACAGCAAGCACTTGTAGATTTCATCAAGGATTACATATGTGCATGCAGCACTCTTCACGCTGTGGCAAGTTGTATTTGCAAGAATTTCTCCACCACCCCTGGTGAGACAGGAAGGCTGCAGTTGGAGCAACCCTGGCAGGTGCTCCCCGGATGAAAACACAGGGAGGGGCACCCCTTTGGCTTCCTTCTTGGCCACATTTTGGCCGCCAGACAAAACAGCATACTGCATACAAGCTTCAGCATGGGATTCAGAGCTTTCCAACTGTTGGCTTTTGATTCCCACAGAATTGAGAAAACTGCTAGTATGCTCTCTGTGGGGACTGTTTTCTATTTCTGACAGACTCTGCGTGGTCTTTTGTCTCTTTAGCCTGGCATCATAGTTATATTTTGGGCCAACTACTGTGTATGTCTTTGTTACCAGTTTTAAATATTCTATTCAAAGAATTAGGAATATGACAGAGGAAAGCCATTCATATATGTGGATGCTTCATATGATCACATGAGCACTCTTTTCCACCCAAAAGTGAATGAATCAGTGATAAATATTCTTTTATTTATCTCCTTTCATGCCTTCAGTGTTAGGGATAATGTGTTGTCAGGGGAATTGTCATAGAAAAAGAGGAAAAAGTTGTTGGGAAGAGTTCACTCTGGAAAATGGTTTTCTGAAGATTCAGAAGGGGAAGTATTTTACACATGGCTGCCCATTTAAGGGGCCTGGTTTCTAAGTCTGGGCTGTGTCAACAGATTTAAGTACATGGTAGTTACTCATCTCCCAGTGGGCAGAAGAGGATCCTCCTCGGCAGGACCGGGTATATTGTACTCTGAGTATCCTGGCTGTGCCTTTCCCAGACATCTCATATCACGAGTTTCTTTCTGAGATTACAATTTCTCTAGTGCTTATTTACAGGCATAAGGGACTGAGTTTGAAACCAGCAAAATGTTTCTGGTCAGTTCCTTAACCAATTGAAATCCCCTTCCAACTAATTCCTATCTGATCATCCTGATTCTGTTCTGAGGGAAGGCAAATGATCAGTCTTTGTCCGTTCTGGCTGCTGTAACAAATTCTCACATACCACAGGAACTTATCTGCCATAGTTCTGGAGGCTAGGAACCCAAGAACAAGATGCTGGAAGCTTTCATATCTAGTGAGGGCCTGCCTTCCGTCCATAGGAGGCCATCTTGTGTCTTCAGATGGCAGAAGGGATTTAACAGATGAATTTTGGAAAGATGTAAATACTCAATGCATAGCATAGTGTTTCTTCACCACCTGTGTTTCAGACAGAAGATGAAAATCATAACCTGTAAGGCACTCACAAGTGTTGCCTAACCAGCAAGAATGAAACAAAACAAAACAAACCAAACAAACAGACAAAAACCCATCATTTCTATTCCTGCTGTCCAGACATGTAGCATAGCTCCCCCATTAATGGCATCCATGGACAGTTTACTTAACCTTAGAAATATTTCAAGCACAATGATAAAGATACACACTGGATTTTTTAATGGTTTATAATTTACAAAGTAGTTTCACAAAACTCATTTAATATCAAAACTAATGCCACTGGCATATCTAGCACTAAAATCCACACATTTTCTAAATGTTTGACTTTCTTTCTTTCTTTCTTTCTTTCTTTCTTTCTTTCTTTCT
>NDGN011304844.1:0-11081 GCA_002564285.1 Tympanoctomys barrerae
GTGGAATAAGCACTTCCTTGGCAAGCGCAAGGGCCTGAGTTCAATCCCTGGTTCTGGGAAAAACAAACAAACAAACAAACAAACAAACAAACCTGAGAGAGGGCTGGCCAAATAGCTCAGTGGATTAAAGCACCTGCAAGCAGGTGCAGGGTCTAGGGTTCAATCCCCAGGCCTGCCATGCCAGCCCTGCCCTCGGGGCACGCTGAGACAGCCATTGAGACTGGGTGTGATACATGCAATCCCAGCTCTTGGGAGGCTGTAAACAGATCTCTACGAGTCCCATCTAGTAGTGAGACCCTGAACACCCTGTAGGCCCTTCCCTAAAATACAAAAATCAATCAATCAATCAATCAATCAATCAATCAATCAATCTGAGAGGGAAGAAGAGAGAGTGGTAAAAGCAAGTGCTCACCTCAATGTCTTCAATGAAGACCTAACTGCGCATGTGCAGATTCAAGCCCACGGGCCTGAACACATGTTCCTGCTAGAGATGAAATGCCTCGAGCATCACCCCAGGGCAAGAGTACCAGTGTACTGGGGCAGGCCTCTCACACCATCCTGACTTTCAGTCTAAATAAGCATCCTTTGACCTGCTGCAGGAGGACCCAGAGCTGCATGGCTGAGAGGCCCTGCTTGCTCCTCTTCACACAGAAGCCAGCCTGAGCACAGGTGTGCAGGCCACCAGGCTTCAGCTCCTGCCCTACCACCTACTAGTGTGTGACTTCTGGCAAATGACTTAACCTCTCTGAGCTCTGGCTTAGCCCTAATAAGAAGAGCCCAGAAGCCAGGCATGATAGTACATACTGATAATCCCAGCTACTCAGGAGGCTGAGGATCACAAATGCGAGGCTATCCTGGGCAACTAATGGAGACTCTCAAAATCAAAAATAAAATGGGCCAGGGATAAAAATAAATAAATAAAAATAAATAATTATTTTTTTAAATGGGCCAGATCCCAGCATGCTATGCCAGCCCCGTCCCCAGGGAGCACTGAGAAGGCAATTAAGGCTGGGAGGGGTGGTGCTCGCCTGTAATCCCAGAACTCAGGAGGCTGTAAACAGGAGAATCACATCGAGTCCAATCTACGTAGTGAGACCCTGAATACCTTGTAGACCTTTCCCTAAATACAGGGGGAAAAAAAAAGGGGGGGGGGATAGGGAGATAACTCAGCAGTATAAATGCCTACCTGGCAAACACAAGGTCCTGAGTTAGATCCCCAGTACCAAATAAATAAATGAATAAAAATGGCTGGAGATATAGCTCAGTGGTCATATACCCTCCAGTTCAAGCCCTAGCCTAGAAAAAAAAAAAAAAGAGAAGAAAAGAAGGAAGGAAGGACATGAAATGAAATGAAAATACTAGTGCCTACCTACCTTATTGGGCAGTTGTAAGAATTAAATATAATAACGTGTGAATAAAGCACTTGGCAGACAGCATCCTGACCATTATTATGTTTCAGAGGCTAGAAGAAAGGCGGTGGGGCTAGGGATATAGCTCAGCAGAATAAGTGCCTGCCTGGCAAGCACAAGGTCCTGAGTTCAATCAATGGTACCAAAAATGAAAGCGGGAAACATTGAGCGTGAGGAAACCACCTGGGGATCTGGACTCCTGGCCAATGTCAATTCACA
Source organism: Tympanoctomys barrerae (assembly GCA_002564285.1). Classification (NCBI taxonomy): domain Eukaryota; kingdom Metazoa; phylum Chordata; class Mammalia; order Rodentia; family Octodontidae; genus Tympanoctomys; species Tympanoctomys barrerae. Next base: position 1,629 of record NDGN011304844.1, read on the forward strand.
GACAGGGAGCTGAGGAGGCCCCTGGTCCCCCTTCTGCTCCCTCTACCCACCCTCCTCTACACAGCGCGGCCCCCTCCCTGGGATCCTTCTAAACTCTTGGCTTCCCAAGAGGCCCCTCTAGGGTGGACCCCTCCTCGCTGCAGCCACATTTCCCACCTGACTCAACCTGACCACAGCCTCACAGCTCACCACCCAGCTTCCTCCCAGCCTGTAAAGCAGCACCTTCCGCCCACCCCATGGATGTCAGAGAGAAATGACAGCAGGTACCAAGGGGCACTCAAAGACACATACTCCCTGCATACTCCCAGCCACGAGTATAACCACCCAACCCAGCTCCTAAGCTCTGTACCCCACCTGTCTGCCTCTGAGCTTTGATTTCTCTCCTGTGGAGGGGTTTCTTTTGTGTCCTATCCATGAAACATGTCCTGGGTGTCTACTCTGTGCCACTGCAGGTCCTGGGTAATCACATGGGAGGGCCATGACCACCTTCTAGGGGCAGTGACATTATCTACACTGGTCGATCTCAATTATCTGTGGGCAAGAGAGTGCTCTGGAGGATGGTTTAAGACACAGATTATTGCTGGGGCCCAGCCCAGGTTCCTGACTCAGCAGGTATGGCTGGGGCCCAAGGTCTGCATTTCCATCATGGCTCAGGGGTTGCTGATGTGGTTGGTTTGGGGGTCATACTGACCACTACTGGAACCATTAGTCCACTGCAAACTGTAATCCAGGGCAGACAAAACCAGGAGAAAAGGGGTGAAGTGCTAGACTGGGACTGCCAGCCCAGAGGACAGCAAAACAAAGGCCTGGCAGCCTCAGAAGCACTCAAATGGTGCTGGAGGCGTGGCAGGAACAAGTGGGGCAGGTGGGGCCAGGCAGCAAAGGGGCCAGTGGGGAGCCCCGCCCCTTCCCTCTGGCTCGCCAGACAGCTTTGTGCCAGATTCCTGGGCACCTCTGCCAGGCTCCTTGGGCTGCAGATCAAGCCTGTGTCTCCCCATGTGCCACGATGGAGCACCCCTGCCCCAGGCCTGGCTTTCCTAGACCTCTATGTCTCCCTGCACCCTCCTAGGGTAGCTCCCTGGCACTATTGGAGCCAGCCTAGGATACCAGAGAGGTGTACCAGGTGAGCCAGCATGTGCGCCATGGGCGTGGGTACGCAGGAGTAGGTCCAGCTGTGCCTCAGGCTGGACTTTCCAGATCACTGTCATCTTTTGGCACAACTACCTGCTTGCTGGAGTGCAAGCGTGCTCACTCTGTCAGCACAGGACCCAGGACTGGGTATGTGTTTGCTGCTGCGTGAGCCAGAGCAGTTACTATGGGTAGATAATAATAGCAGTCGTAATCCCTCATAATTGGACCAGACTTTGCTGTCTGCAGGGCACTTCCATGCTCATGACCTCATCTGACTTCCACAACTGCCCAATAAAACAGGCAAGGCTAGAGTTACTATCCCCATTTTCCAGCTGAGCAAACACAAGTCCAGATGGCCTGAAGTCACATCTCCACATCCCCAGTCAGTGACACACTCAGAACTCAAGCCTGGGACTTTCATCTCCTTGTACAGAGCTCATTTTCCATCCTGAAGAATCACAAGTCCAACCCTGAGCTGCTGCGGGGTGGTGAGGGATCTATAATCCAGGGACAGGAGTTTGTCCCATCTGCAGGTACCCTGGGTGAAACTACAGAGATGAGAAAATGTCAGCATTTGTCAGAACGTGGGACTCAGGGTAGGGGGGAGCCCAGATGCATCCAATCCAAAAGGAAAATCAGGCCCAAGGAGGGCAGGGAGTCATCCAAGCCCACAGCTAACAGTGCAGAGCGCAGGAGGCTGATAGGTGTGTGTGTGTGTGTGTGTGTGTGTGTGTGTGTGTGTGTGTGTGTGTTCACAGCAGAACCTATGCACATGGCCACGGGAAGGGCTCAGATCCAGGACACAGGAGACAGGCTCTCATCTGGACCTACCACTAACTAGCTGGGCTCAGCATCCCCATCTGTAAACCAAGGCCATCTGTCTTGTCCCACTTGTCAAGGGCTGTCCCCAAGGAAAATGGAACAATGGATGGAAACCACCCAGAAAACGTACACACACTCTTAGATTGAGTGAGCCCAGGAAGGCACTGAGCGTGTGTGAGGGAGGTCTTACCGTCACCCTGTGAGGAAGGCAGCAGAACTGACAACCTTGGCGGGTGGCACCCCACTCCTAGGGTGCTCAGAGGCTCCACACTTGGTCCCAGGAGTCTATCCTTGCTCCAGAGGAATAGGCCCTACCACTTCTGGACATGGCCAAGGATCAAGAGTCCTCACATTAATTCAGGAAAAGGGGCACAGGCAGGAGACTGTGGAGACACGCCAGGAAGGCCGGCTGTCACAACTTCACTACAGGGTGGCAGTGGAAGTCACCACCTACTGAGGGAAGGGAATCCAGAATCTGAAGTTTTGGGGTTAGAGGTAGATTTTCCTATGGATGCTTACAGCTGGGAAGGTCCTCAGGCAATCTGTGATGACCCTGAGGGGTTCCTATCAGTCTGGTAAAGTCCCTTTTGGCTGAGTTAAACCCCTCCTAGAGTTCAGCAGAAGGGTGAAGAGGTCACCTCTCACAGGGCTCAGAAAATACAAGATTAGCACTTCATGGCCCAAAGCCACAGCAAGGACTACCCAGTGACACTTGCTCAGAGGCTAGGGCAGTGAACAGGGACTTGCTATTTGCAATGGCCACCAATGTCCCTGGCTGCTGAACACTGGGATATAGCTCAGTGTTTGTGTGTCTGTGTGGGCAGAGTACCTTATGTCTACAAAACGCCCTAGGACACAGAAACAGGCAGAACAGAGTGGTATATAGGGGCTTACCTGAGGACACACAGCTAGTAAGAGACAGACCGAAAAAGGAATCCACACCATAGTGGTTGAAAGCTAAGGTTCAAGACCCAGAACCCCTGGGTTTAAGTTCCTGGCCCACTACCAGAATCTAAAGTCTCAAAGCCTCAGTTTCCCCATCACCAAAACTGGAATGTGGATGGTCCCCACCAGTCTATTGTCAAGGCCAAGCCACACACATGACTCCATGGTGGAGCTCTTGGCACAGCAGAGATGTCACTATGTGAGGTAGCCCCCCAACCCAATCAGGGTACATACAACCCTACCCCCAACCCCTGCCCAACAGCCAGCAGCTCACCTTTCGGTCATCATCCCGCTCTGGGGCGGAGCTGTTGGTGTCCCCAGGGCCGCTGGAGGGCATGGCGGGCAGCTGGGTGGTGGGCGGCAGGCTGGGGCTGCGTGGGGCTTGAGGGCTGCTGGGCTTTGGGGAAGGAATTCTTGTGGCCTTAGTAAGCAGGAGTTAGAGCTTAAACATAGATCTCGGTATTGAGCCCACTGGTGAGACCTGCCCAAGTTGTCCTGTGGGTTTGGGCTTCTGATGGCTCCACCTGTTGGGGAAGAAAAGGAGGTCAGCAAGACAGAAGGTCAGGAGCCCGGGCCCACCTGACCCTCAGCCTCTCCCCAGGGTTAGGCCACAGCCCAGGGCTAGCACGGTCCATGAGGATCCCTGCCTCTGACCTGACCTCCTCCCATCCTCACCAGCACTCCGAGAAAGAAACTGAGGCAGGCCCAGCCAGCAACACTGGCAGGCTGCCCTCACAATCCCTCCTGCCGCCGTCTGGGAGCAGCCAGCTAGCGGGGGCAGCAGCGTAGCCAGAGGCTCCAGTCACTGTGTTGCTGGTGCCACTTCTGGGACCTGCGCTGCCTCCCGCTCCTCCCTTCTCTTCGTGCACATCCGTTCCATTCCTTTGAAGGCTTCCTGCACCCTGCCTCCCACCCTAAGCAGCCCCTGGGAAACCCCAGCTTCCCCCAGAGGCCCCCCAGCCAGGCTACATTTTCCTTCTAATCTGTCCTCACCCGACCCCCCACCCCCACACTGCTCCCTCCACGTGGAGGAAGTGAGCAGCAGTCACAGGATGTAGTGAAATGAATGTCACCTCACTTCAGGGCTCGGACTTGAACCGGGACTGAGCCAGGCTGAAGGCCTGCTTTGCTCTGCTCTCTAGGGGCTGCCTTGGTGGAGAGAGGCCACAGCCACAGTCAAGGCCGCTCTGAGGGAGGATGCGAATGGCTCTCTTCCGCACCCCACAACTGGCCCCATCTGCCTTCAAAATGGGAGAATGGGTGGGTTAAAGCTGGCCCTCCAAACCCACACAGCTGAATTTTAGGGGCTTTTTCTCCCTGTTCCAGGTGTGGGCCTCAAGACAGTGAAGTAACAAAGCAGAGCCTCAGGCCACAGCTGGAGTGGGGGTGTAGCTGTGTCAGTTCTCCAGCTCCCACCCCCAGACCACTGAGCCAAACCCCTGCCTCTGACGAGCGACAGGGAGGGGATTGGCAGCAGCAGGAAAGTAGGAGGCAGGCTGGATCGGGGCCACCCACACCCTTCCCTCTCAGTTCCCGTTCAGCTTCCCCGCTCCCCTCCCTCTTGGGCTTTTATTCCCATCCCCTCCAACCCCCAGCCAGGGCTCCCTGGAAAACCAGAACTGGAGATGGCACAGGCCTGGATCTCCCATGGGCCCATGCCCTTCCCCAGGGGTGGGTAAGAGCCCAGGAGCGGCAGGGCTCTGCACCAGGACTGGAGGGAGGAAGCAGGCACTGGGAGGAGCCCTCTTAGGGCCGCGGGACAGGAAGAGCCTGGTAACTTAGAACCTGGACTGGCTGGAGAGCCCCTGGGGCCCACAGCTGATCTCTAAGGAGGCTCCATTGTGACCCATTGTATTTCCCACACCTCCATGCTCGGTGGGCACAGTGCCCCTGGCCCAGTGTTAGCTACCCAAATATCTGACAGCTCAGAAGGGAAGGACGGCAACAGTGGCAATGGCTCCGCTTCTGACCCCATGCTAGCCACGTGACACACACACGGTCCTCATGTGGGCTGAGCATGGTACTTTTCCTAGTTTACTGCTGCATCTAAGGTTCAAAACAGCCTCTCCAAGGCTTGAACCCAGATCTCTTAACTCTGAACATCCCCAAATCAAAACCCTCCAAAGGAGGGGGAAGCGGTGAGAGGCAGTCTGGTAGAAAAGAACACTGAACCCAGAGCTGGCAGGTGCGAGTTCTGGCCCTGACTGGGGCTTCTTTGGCCCTTGCTTTTCTCCCAGCTTGGGTGGGCAGCTGGACCAGCTGGACCTCTCCCAGCTCCCACCTGCTGTGCTGTGAGCCCCATGGGCAGCAAGACTTGGGGACCCACAGGACCCCAAAGTGGAGCTGGGGAGACCCAGACACTAATTAAGAAACAAGAATTACTCTCAGTGCTGCCCTGAGGCCTATAGACACCAAAGGGACACCAGTGTGACCAGAAGTGCTATCAGAGGAGCCTCAGAGAATCTCTGACCCCACAAGGGAAAGAACTAACACAGGCAGGAAAAGCAGAACATCACAGGGCTTTGACCCCAATGACAGACATCCCAGAAAGAAAAGGAAACATTTCTTCCTTCTCTTCCTCCTCCACCCAAGCCCCTGACCTCTGAGCTACATAAACTGTCCTCACAGAAAATACAGTTGACCTAGGTCAATTCTAGGTCCCTTTCGTTCCTCAGTGGGCCAGCCATGTCCAAGGGTAGCCTCCCAAATCACTCAGGGTCATCTAAAATCATCCTGTAGGTGGCCAGGCAAGGCATGTCCCCCACAGAGCCAAGGGTCCCACTCATTGGCCAAGGTTCTAGGCCTTAACGCAGGCTGCCCACCTCCAGTGGGAGCTGTGTGGTGACAGGAGGGGCTGCACCTGGGTTGTGGTCCAAGCCTATCCCTATGTGTCCCCGCACGCCTCACAGCCCTGCGGCTATAGCACCAGCCCATCCTCCTCACCCAAGCTGGGGGCACCACAAAATCACCACCACAAAGAGTCCTCACCAAGGCTCTCCTACAGGAATAGCAGCTTTTATTTTCTCCTTGATACTTCCCTTGTCCATAGTGACTGTAAATAATGTAAAACAAAAGAGTCAAAAAATGTTAAGGAATCCCATCGCATAAATGTCCTTGAATCATCATTGATGTGGTCTCTGCTATCACCACTCCAGTTACCTAAGCTACTATGGAAAAATAAGGGGGACGCTGACTATATACCATATATGACCTTCTTCAATCCAACCTAGCAGAAAGATTTTTAAAGGCGATGTAAAGTTACAAGATTGAGCTAACAAGAGAAGACACACTGCTGACACATTTTTTGAGCTCAGGAAAGCAGACCTGTTGACAGCCTAATTTGAGACAAGAGGATAAAAGCCAATTTCCAACAGTCCATAGTGGGCTCTTGACACAATAGGACCAGGTAGTCTAGTACTAGGATGAAGTTGCATGTATGAAATTAAAGAGGTTGAAAAAAAGGGCCAGCGAGCTAGCTCAGAGGACTAAGCACCTGCTTTGGCAAGTGCAAGGACCAGGGTTCAATCCCTGGTCCACATAACAGGCCAGCCCCACCCTCCCCAGTCTCACTGAGTCCTGACCCAGTCCAGGCATGGTAGTGCACACCTGTAATCTCAGCACTGGGGAGGCTAAAAACAGGAGGATCACTACAAGTCCAAACTGCGTTATGAGACCCTGTACCAAATAGATAAAATGAAAAAAATGATAATAAATAAATAAGATGTTGAAAAGCAAAATCCCTTTTCCTACCTTCCTCAGAAGTCTCAAGATTTAACTCATATTCTACCAAGGGTATATAAAATAAAGGGTTAGGGACCAGGGAGATAGCTCAGTAGAATAAGCGCTTGTCTGGCAAGTACAAGAGCCTGAGTTCTGTCCCTGGTTCCGCAAAAAAAAAAAAAAAAAAAAAAACCAAAACCCAAAACTCTAAAACCATTTCAAAAATAAAATAAAATAAAATAAGTGGCTATCACTTGGCATGGCACATCTGTAGTCTGAGCACTGAGGATGCTGAGGCAGGATTGTTGCAAGTTTGAGGCCAGCCTGAGCTATAAAGTGAGTTCAAGGCCAGCCTGAATTGTATAGTGAGACCCAGTCTCAAAACAAACAAACAAGCAGGAGTTATTGCACAAAGAGTTGTCCTGCACAACAAGAAGCAAAGGTGGCATATGAAGCCAAGGAGTAGGTAAGAGGCTCATGTGGGGTCCAAGGCTGTTCCCTCACTGGGTGCAAACTAGCGGGAACCAGACCTTGACCTTCTCTTGAGAATCTAATCAGCCTAAGAGAAGAGGCCTATGGATCCCAATACTGGCATCAATACCAAAATGGGGAAAAACAGCTTGTTAAAGTCAACCAGTATGGACCTGAATGTGGCAAGGGCCACCATCATGTTCAGAGCTTCCAGGTAGCATTTGACCCCCATGTTCTTACCTCAGGAAGGACTACCATTCAAGGAAGCCTCTAACTTGGATGACAGAACCAAAACAAGTCAAAACCAAGCTCAAACAAAGCATAGCAACAAAAATACTTGGAGAGGGGCTGGGGAGATAGCTCAGTAGAATAAGTGCTCGCCTGCCAAGTGCAAGGGCCTGAGTTCAATCCCCAGTTCCGCAAAAAAAAAAAAAAAAACAACTTGGAGAAAACACATTCTGTGCACAGAAAAAATACTATAGCCAAGAAATGAGAATGTTATGTATTGGGGCCATGGAGATAGCTCAGCAGTGTAAGCGCCTGCCTAGCAAGCACAAGGACTGGAGTTTGATCCCTGGTACTGCATGCCTGGCTGGCCCCGGGAGGTCAAGCTGGCCACTGAAGCCAGGCATGGTGGAGCACGCTTGTAATTCAAGCACTGGGGAGGATGAAACAGGAGGGTCACTATGAGTCTGAGCTGCATAGTGAAACCCTGTACCAAGTACATTTTTAAAAATGTGATATATTAAAAAAGAATAAAAAGCAAAAAAGAACTAGAAATAACAACCATGATGGCACAAATACAAAAAACTCAATATATGACTAAAAATAGAACTACTATATGATCCAGCAATTCTAGTATTGGATATATATCCAAAAAGAATGAATCAATATGTCAAAAAGACATTCACAAGCCAGGCAGGATGGTACATGTCTATAATCCCAGCACTTGGGATTACCCAGAGTTTGAGGCCAGTTTGGGACACATCAAGACCCTGGCTCAATAAATATAATAAAGGGCTGGCGAGATGGCTCAGTGGTCTAAGGCACCTACTTGGAACAAGCTTAACAAAGCACAGGGACCACGGTTCAATCCCCCAGCACCACATGCCAGCCAGCCAGCCCCGCCCCGCCCCCCCCAATAAAGTTAAAAATAAATAAATAAAATAAATAATATTTTTAGAAGCATGGAAGATCAGGGAAAACATTAAGTGAAATAAACACAAATACCACATTCTCACTTACATGTAGGAGTTAAACTGTTGGCCTCAAAGAGTAGACTAATGTTAACAGAGGAGAAGAAGATGGAGAGAAGAGGAAAGTTAAAGGGTACAGGGTTGAAGCTGGACAGGAAGAATCACTTTTAATGTTCTATAACACAATGGCATAACTATAGTCAACACAACAACTGCCTATTTCAGAATTGCTAGTAAGAGGATTATAAATGTTCCAACACAAAAAATTCTAAGTGAGCTCATGAATATGCCAATTAACCTGATCTTGATCATTATATCTTATAAAACAAGTAAAAAATACCACAATGTACCAAATAAGCATGTACAATTATTGTGTCACAGAAAAGTGTTCAAAAATTTAAAACTTAGTGAGTTCATGAAGAAAGAAAAGACAATAATAGACATGGTGGTACAAATCTGTAGTCCCAGGTACCTCAGAGGCTGAGGCAGGAGTGCTTGTGCGCAGGTGTTCAAGGCCAGCCTGGGCAACATAGTGAGATCATATCTCAAAACAGAAGGAGAACGTTCCAGAATTGAGATACAAGTTGCCTGGCCCAGCCAATACTATAGGGGTCCCTCATTCAGCATGCACTGGGCACCCCACTGTGAGTCGAAGATAAGAGCTTACCTCTCTCCAGAAGGGAAGAAAAAGTGACATAAAGTGAATCAGTAATCAGAACGGCTCCAGACTGCTCAACACCAATTTTGAAAGTAAAACATAAAAGACCAATACCCTCAAAATTCTTTTCTTTTTCTTTGTTTCTTTGTTTTGCCTTATTTTGTTTTGTTCTGTTCTGGGGTTTTTTGAGACAGGGTCTCCCTATGTAGCTCAAGGTGGCCTCAAACTCATGGTGAGCCTCCTGTCTCAGTCTCCTGGGTACTGGCACTACAGTCATGTGCCACCATGCCTGTCCACCTCAAAAAAGATTAAATAAGTCTTAATTTTGATTAGAATTCTTTTCCTTTTCAAATTATCAGAAAAGTATAAGGTAGGATAAAGATATCTTTAGATATACATGAGGTATGCTCAAAAAATACAGTGAGTGTTTAAATTTTTAAAAATGTATTGGGGCTGGGGAGATGGCTCAGTAGAATAAGCACTTCCCTGGCAAGCACAAGGGTCTGAGTT
>NDGN011304861.1:0-5000 GCA_002564285.1 Tympanoctomys barrerae
GGCGCGGCCCTGGCTGACGGCTGCCACGGGAACTTAGCATTGTGTTACATTTTCTCACAGGTTGGGGTTCTTGGGAGCCTTAACCAGAGCTATCTTAAAATGTTTCGTTTAAGTGCTTCAACTGAAGGCAGTATTACCACATAAAATCAAGACACTATTAACAGCATTATATAATAAGATGGCAAGTAAACCATGTGGATTTCTGTGGGGAATGTTTAGGAAAAAGGGGGGCGCAGAAGCAAGGGGCAGTTCTCTTTCTGAGAGGGGAGGCGAGGCGAGCATGTGGGAAGCTCAGAAGAAGTGAGCTGTCCCAGTTCTCCTACAGCACGCGGACGGGCACCAGGGCCGGCACCAGGCGCGGCCAGGCGGGAGCCTCGCAGAAGCTCGCAGGAAGCAACGGCCCGAGCACCAAGGTGCGTGGCGGGGCCGGGCACAGGGAGGGCGCCCACGCCGCGGCCTTCGTTTCCTCCCGGCCCACGGTGCAGGGCCCACGGCCACGCTGGCTTCGCCCGCGGAAGACAACCTGACCTGCGAATCCCGCCCGGGGTGCTCCGCCTCTGAACGAGGAGTGTGAGCAGCACCGCAGGAGGCCACCGGAGAGCCGGCTCCGGGGAGGAGGGCCTGGCTGCCCGCAGAGCTCTCCAGTGCTCAGACAGGAAGGACAAGGAATAGGGCCACCTCCCCGAGGAAGCCACCTCCCAGTTTTGACACTGTGCGCTGTGAGAATTACAGCGAGGCGGCTACAGGCAGCGGCAGAGCCGGCCTGGTGGGTCCTGGGACCCCGCGCCCGCCCCTCGCTCCACCAGCCCGCCGCTGCACCTTCCCCGCATGGCCGCGTGCAGATTGGAGTGATCAGAGTCTCTCGGTGCAGTTAAAGTGTGCGCTGACCTCGTCAGGCTAGCGAAGTTTTCCGGGGGGATTTAACTCCCTCCAGCCTCTCCCCCAGCTTGCCCTTGCAGACCCCGCCCAGCGCAGCATTTCCGGCAGGTGCATCCACCAGGGCTCAGCTCGCTACTAAGCCCGCGGTGTCGCATCGGAGCACACTCGCTTTCTGCCTCTGTAGTCTCCTTTTCTCACTAAAAAAGCCATGTTAAATAATGCTCAGGCTGCAGGAGGGAGACGAGTGTTCAGAGCGTTTGCGGCACTGAGAGACTAAGAAGCAGCTTCTGGGAAGCCAACAAGACACAGCAGGCCTGCTCACGTTGCCACGGAAGCTCACGGTAGCCACGGGGAAAAGAGAGCCACCAGCAGCACGATGCTCGTCAGCCCGGGCGAGTGCGAGCGAGGTCTGCCTTGCGGTTCACAACGCGCCTGCGAAGCCTGGCACAGGCACATGACGTCCACGGGGCCCACGGACAGACGCCGCTGTGGCCTCCACCAGACAGGGCTGCTGACGCAGCCGCTGCGATGGCCCGCTGTAGAGGGACAGCACCCTGGCCCATTGTAACAGTGACTAAGAGCACTCCTGGTTAGAAAATTTCAATTCAACTCAAAAAGGTAAAAAAAAAAGCTTAAGCAATGTGCTTTGGCATTTATTCAGTGTTATAAAAGTGTAAAAAAATATTCTTTAAAAAAATGTGTTTCTGCAAAAGCAAGCTTAATGCCGCTTTCATAAAAATCCCATTTCAAAGCATATTTTAATGACCTATTATCCTCTTGGAATTTCACAGATGCGTCTGAGTATAATGGCAATTCATTATTTACAATATTTCCTTTGACTTCCCTCCTTAACTTTATATCTCTGAAAAGTTATTTTCTGTGAAAACAAACATTTCTCTAATGCCTCTTTGATTTATTTGTAATAGAAACATGCTTAGGGAAACTATTTTATTGCTCTATTTTGAAGTTCTTGGACATTTAAAGTTTCATTTCAAACAGACTATTGCATGGTATTCAGGTAGGTTTTACCAAATTGCTTTTTTTTTTTATGAAATTGTTTTTAGCTATATTTTTTTTTCACTGATGACATTTTTAAAAACCAACTTCCTTTTTGGGGATTTGTTGCTTTGAGTTTGAAGCGAGGGTCATTTCACATCAAAATCCATGAAACTGAAGCTCTAACTTGCTTCTAATGAAAGTTGGATCACAGAGGTTTCACTGTGTTGAGCAGCTTCCTTCTTCATTTTAATCTTTAAAAAATGACAATGTGAATTACTAAAGTGGATAGGCTGTCTCTATTTTTGTATCTTAAGCGCCACTGTTTACAGTGAGAGTCGGCCACGCGAATACTGTGTGTCATCTAACGCGATTCCGTCTTCTAACCCTGCTCTACCTGCTGGTCTTCTTGTTAAGCGGTGTTTCTAGGTCTGCTTTTCCTAAAATAAGCCGGTTGGGCTTGGAGAGTGAGGCTGAGGCTCCCATTCCTGCGCTCCCAGATTTCCTAGGCTTCACTTTGAAGGCCCAGGACTGGTTTTTCCAAGGCAGCTTACGTGCTAGTTGGAACAACCTGATGGGCCCACACGGGGACTCAGGCTGCGGGGTGGTGTAGGCCCTGGCAGTGCCACCCAGGGCAGAGGCAGACCCCAGGGAAAGGCGTACAGCTGACTGGGATTTTGAGGAAGAACAGTAGTGACTTTTTATATGTCTAGTAACTCCATAAAGCTGAGGCATCTGAAACAAGGTGCTTTACCTGAAAGCCCTCCGTCACTATTGCACATACGACTCAGGAAGGGCCAGGAATTGTAAACAGCAGTTCAGACATGGATGAAACCCCAGCTACCAAAACCCGGCCGGCGGGGGCTGACTTGGAACTGTGGCTGATGGTGCCCGTCTCTACCTTTCTGCTGTGTCCCCGACTGCGACCACGTCCCTTACTGCAGCCTTCCACTGTCCACTGTGTCAGAAGGAAATAGAAGACGCTGCGCAAACCCAGAAACACTGGCAGTGCCTATTCCAGACATACAGTCTAGGCTGCGGACTGGGAAGCGGGAAGCACAGCAGAGGAGGAGGGGGAGGGGGAGGGGGAGGGGAGGGGGACAGAGAGGGATGAAGGGGGAGGGGGTGGGGGGTGTACAGGGAGCCCGCAGAGACCAGCGAGAGCTGCAGCTGCTGCCCACAGGCACTCAGGTGAGGGCTGAATTCCTGTTCTCCGAAGTGCGGCTTGTGGGGTTGAAATTTTGATATGAAAAGATAAATACCAGTTTATATTAACTCATAAACATTTAAAAATCGAAGACGTTAAACTGAAGCACATCTTAATTGGAAGCTGTCGCTTCGGATTAAGGCAATTAACTTCATCCTGGCACTCACAAAAATCTGCCTCTTCCATGGAGCTCTGGCCGACAGCTGTGCTTCTGTTGAGCTCAGGGATCACAGAAATCCTTTTTTTTTTTTTTTAAAGGATGCCATAAAAGTTAATTAGCTAAATCTCCACTTGTGTTGGAGATCCTTGGACTCCCATTATTTTCTCTAATCCACAGCAGGTATAACTTTTTATAAATATAAAACAGAGCATGGGGCTGATGGAAGGTCAGCCCGGTTCACCGTGTGAGGGTGGTTTGGGTATGGTTCTAATTTTTCTTCTGCAAGAAAGGATTTAAGAATCTTTCACTTCCGTAATACATTCTCCAGCCCCTAACTTTCCAAAGTGTTATTTCACATGACTCACATTCTGAGACTCTTTTGTGTGTGTGTCGGGGGGTGGGGGGGTTGTACTGAGAATTGAACTCAGGACCTTGCACTTGCTAGGCAGGCGCTGTGCCGCTGTGCTATAGCCCAGCCCAATGGGATCTCTTATTTATCTTCTTTTATATTGGAACTCCCATTCACTTCACCTTTTTTCTTTTTAAACTCAAATGGATATAACTGACATGAGCTTATTACCTCCCTCCTCACAGTGTATAATTCATTTCTGAAACTTACTCCACTTCTAGTGAACTCCATGGTTTGTACAATCTTCTAGAGTGACCACAATCCTATCAAACCCTTCTGTTGGTACATCTCACATCATGGTAATTAAGATCTCTAATAAGCTGAAGTCATACTTTGGGGACTGAATGCTAGCTTTTATCACTTAGCAGCTGTAGGAACTTCTGGAAGGAATTTACCTGTTCCGAATCTGTTTCTTTAAAAACTGGAGATAATAAAATTACTACCTATTGGGACCAGGGAGATGGCTCAGTAGAATAAGCGCTTCCCTGGCAAGTACAAGGGCCTGAGTTCATTCTCTGGTTCCACAAAAATAAATAAATAAATAAATAAATAAATAAATAAATAAATAAATAAAATTACTGCCTATGTTATGAGGATCACTAGAAGACTCTTTAAGATAGTGCTAATCCCAAAGTAAAAACTCTGAAAGTGCTACAGCATTTTAATCAAAATGATAATGACTTTTATTAGTCTGTTTTTAAGGCACAGCAGCCCTAGGTCATATTACACAACTGCTAGAATGTATTCTCTGAGGGACAACTGGTCGCCTGCACTCTGAATTATGGGCAGATCCTGCCTTTCCTTGTATTTGCTTTAAGTGTAGCATTTTGAAATTGCCCTTTACAGTTCTATATATGCCCCACGGTAGGCAATGGCACATCCACCAGTGACCGTTTCTCACAAATACTTAAATGAATCACGATTACATGATTAAAATATTTCTTTAGAATGAAACAAGTTATGTTATCACTTAGCAAGAGCACCTACAGTTAAATAATTAGTAGGTTCAAAATTTTCCAACTTGACAGTTTGGATCACTACATGATCCCACTGCAGGCGTACAACAGAAACAAGGTCATGCCCAAAGGGAAGGAACGGCTGCTTTGAGAAACACAAGGTTGCCCAATGCTTCTCTCCCTATATCCCAGCAAACTCCAACCCTATACAAAGTTGTACCAGAAAACAACAGCTGACAACAAAGGCTGCAGTTCCTCCCATGAGCCTCTTCTTCTCCCTGGGTCATGTCAAGAAAACTTACCAGATCACCAGTGACACACTTTCCACCCTTCAGAATGTGTTTAAAATACAGGGACAAAATTATGTCATTCTATAGGTTCGTTTTAGTTTTA
>NDGN011304861.1:10000-11254 GCA_002564285.1 Tympanoctomys barrerae
TCCTCAAGGCAATAGGTTTTTACTTGGGAATTGTCGTCATTTAACTCATGACCTGGAATCAGAGCGCACGTCAAGATTTCACGTCCTCAGTACTGATGGAGCCTGACCTTCTGGAAATGAGGACTGTGCAAGAGGCTACAGACGGGATGCTGTGGCAGCGAGACGGGGTGGGCCTAGGGGTTCTCCGCAGGGTTGCGCCCCTTAGAATAGTGGCTGAGTCCTGGGAAACAGTGAGCAAAGACCAGACCAAAAGCAGTAGTCAGACCAAATCGAGCACACTGTGAGGAAGAGCCACCAGAAAGAAAGCTGGGTCCTCGCCCTGGGAGCCTGGCATCCCCGCGTGCAGAATACCATATTCCTCCGGGACAGGGCGCCTCCCACATGCTAATTACCATTCGGTTGTCAGGAAACAGCGGGGACACCTGCCCTGCCCTCTGCGTCACAGGGTCGAGGCCCAGGGTCTGCCTCCCTGTTCAGTCCACCCTGGCAGAGCAGGGCAGGGCACCAGGATGTTTGCATTTCACTGTTACACAAGGAGCAAGTGAGGGCCAGAACTGGAGTTGAGACTACAACTTGGCTACTTGCCCTCATCAGGGACAACTAAGCCTCTTTTAAAATATCAGTTTCTGAAAAACGGTTAATAACACCAATCTTTTCAGCACAGTCTGGGCATAAAACGAAGTGATGCCGCTGCAGACGTCAAGCTGAATTGGTGGAAGGGAGGATTCCTTCTCTTCACTTTCTGTGGCAATACTGAATTGTGAAAACTGGACAATTACCTTTAAAATCAGAAATAAGAAAGGATTCTCACTATCACATTTCTATTTCATACCATACTTGAAATTGCAGCTACTACAGAAAGGGAAGAAATTACATAAAAATCTTATAAATGAAGAAAATAACAGCATGTTAGCAGGTATGTTTAAATAAGTTTTTTTTTTCTGTATTTTAGAAAAGAGTCTACAGGGTATTCAGGGTCTCATTGCTAGATAGGACTAGTAGTGATTCTCCTGTTTACAGCCTCCCAAGTGCTGGGATTACAGGCACACACCACCACACCCAGTCTCAATGGCTGTCTCAGTGCGCCCCGGGGGCAGGGCCAGTACAGCCGGCCTGGGGATCGAGCCCCCAGCCCTTGCATCTGCTTGTAGTAAATAAGTTTAAAGACCAAAATTATCTATAAAATTCCTATAACTCAGTTCTGTCCCAAATTTTCTGATCAAGGAGATTATGGGGCCACAGAGGAAAGTGATC
>NDGN011304867.1:0-15223 GCA_002564285.1 Tympanoctomys barrerae
TCAGTCAAAATAGAGACAATCGCTCTTTTTTCAAGGAGAGCTGCTCAGGTGGTCCTCCACAGGGAATGATTCACCAATCCCAGTCGTGACTGAATCTGTGGAAAACAGCAGAGTCTTAAGTCCTTAGAATGTTTTCTTTCCACAAGAAGAACGACTTGTGAGCCTTCCTGAGGGGGAAGCTGTAGGTTCTGAGAACTTCACTTCACCTGGAAGATACCGAGCCTCATTATTGCTATTGCTAATGCTATGAAAAGTAACACACACTCATTTATGATGTAAATTATTTAATTTTTGCAAAATCTTAGAGGGTTTAGAAAATGTATAGTAGAATTTGGTATTGAATAGAAGGGGGCTTATCAGTTTTGGGACAGGGGTCTTCTTCCCCAATCCAACTCAATTTCTGCATGAGACACACTGAGTAATGCTAGCTCTCTCTCTCATAGAAGTCAGTCCAGCGTTGTGATGTCCCCACAGTACTGCAAGCGGCCAGAGCTGACTGCTTACGTTGGCCCCGCTGTACGCCCTTCCGTGTCCTGAGCTGAGCTTTGTATTTGCTTTCCATCCTGTGAATGACCTCTTAGAGGGGAAAGTAACTGTTGGCTTGGAGGACAGCAAGTCCGTTCTGAGAGCACACTGCTGTCCCCTGCCAGGCCGAGCACCTCTGGCTTCTTGTGTTGGAGTAGGCCTTTGAGGAGGTGGAGCTGAGGTACTCTGGGGAGGCCTTTTCCTCTCAGGGAGGCCTTGGCTTCTCTTGAGCAGTGTAGAATAAGCATCACTTGTGATAAATAGTATAGTGTGTTGTAACAAAATGTTAATGTTCTAACTGTATTTTGAAACTCATTTTGGTAAAAAATAGAGCAATTTGCATTTCTGTCTTCTCATTTGTAAGTCCTGTGTTTTCTAATGGTCTCAGATCGGCTCTCCATTTTAAGAGGCAGCACCTATTAAACGCTGTGAATTGAGTGAATGTGGTTAGCAAATTCGCAAGGGGGTCTTTAGACAGAAAGAAAAGCTCACCAATCTTAACCCAACTCCCACCGACCCAAAGCTGTGATTCCACTTCTTGTTTAACGATGCTTCTGTTTATACCTCTTATGCTTACTTTTTGCTTTGCTGGAATTGATTTTTTTTCTCCTTTCATCTGTGCTGCTGGGAGATGGATGGACGGGGCTTTGTGAACAGATTCAGCATGGCACGTAACTGGCCAGAGATGCATTCTCTGTACGGCTGCCTGTGCTTACTACTTTTATTTTCTATTATTATTACTGCTTAGTAGAAGTAGATTGAGGGATATGCGTTAATTTTGCCCTTTGGAATATTAATTATGAAAGGAAAATATGATCCTGCTTTTAATTTCATATTCTTTTTGAGTCATCCAAGATGATAGCAAGTAACATACAAATGGTCTCGCTCAATGACTTAAATGACAGTGTTACAGGGAAACAACTAGAATATTTGCTCCCTGGGGAAATGGCTGAGTAGTTAATTAGCTGGGCTTTCTATTTGTCTGGCTAAACCATGATTTCTATTTTTTATTAGCCCTTACGAAGAGATTCTGTTTCATTAATATCAAGGGGACCCAGAGGTTGCAGTGCATTATTATAATTTAATGTTCCCAAGCATCATTAATGACAGCTTGTCGAATGGTTCACCTCAAGTTTCTTCTAGGTACGGAAAGGATTATACCCTACAACACAACAGTGGCACTTTCCCTGCATTCCAGATTTAAAACCTAAGACCAGATAGACACAAACTCATCATTGTAAAGCATATTTAGCACTGGAGTGAATCTTAGACATTACCTCCTCTGGCCCCTTTACTTTCTTGTTCAAAATCAGAAAGCAGCTCCGGAGAGACACCAGGTGACAGATCCCAGACCCAGGTCTGAGTCTCTCAGTCCTCCCTTTGCACTCTCTTCCCAGCAGGTTGGGGGCACTTTTGTGTGTGCATCTCCAGGACCGTTTGCAGATATCTGATCCCTTGCCCAGCAATGGGACTTTAATTTGCAAAGTAATTTCCCAGATGTTTTCTGCTTTGCCCTTTATCGTAGCCATGCTTAATGGACAGAGGAGAGTCTAGCATTACTGTATTTTGACCCAGCACAGCCCTTTCGCTGATTGCCCCAGGGCACACACCTCATTTACACGTTTTCCTCCATTGTAAAATGGATTAGTGAAACCAAATTCATAGGTATGTCCTGAGAAGCAAATGAGATTGAATGGATAATGCCATTGAAGTATGACAGAGGGTTTTTTTTTTTTTTTTTTTTTTTNTAGTGTAGGGTCTACAGGGTCACACTACACAGATCAGACTCCTACTGATCCACCTGTGTTCAGCCTCCCAAGCACTGGGATTATAGGCGCACACCCTTGTGCCCAATCTCAATCGCCATCTCAGTGCACCCCAGGAGTGGGGCTGGCATGGCACACTGGGGATTAAAACCTGGCCGCTGCACTCTGCCTAAGCAGGCGCTATAATCCGCTGAGCTATCTGGCCTGCCCTGATGGAGGGTGCAATACACTAATGGTGTGATAGGCTGAATTCTAAGGCTGCAGATCCCTGCCCTGTGTGCTCCTCTGAATGATTTCTTCCTGAGTGCCAGGCAGGGTCTGTGATGAGCAAGGGCCACCCCTGAGGCACTGTCTGGATGGAAGGGGTTGTACAGGTGGAGTTGGGGTCCAATCAGGTAACTTAAGAAAGATCATCCTGGGTGATACAGCCTAGAAGGAGGAGCTCTTCCTAGAGGGAGGACCTTGAAGTGAGTGGCCGTGTGTGCGGGACCCTGTGGCCCAGAACTGAGGGCGGTGTCCAGAAGCTGGAGGGGGGCCAGCAGTCACTCAACATGAAAGCAGGGCTGCAGTCCTGCAGCTGCTGGGAACTCTGCCAACCCCAGGACTTGGAAAGGACCCCACATCTCAGGTAAGACCAGACGTCCAGACAACACTGATTTTAGCCCAGCAAGGGCCTGAGCAGAGAACCTTGCCATGGCCTGCCCAGACTGCTGATCCACAGAAACTTGAGACAACAAATTTGTGGTATGGTTTGTTCTATGACCATAGAAAACTAATATAAATAATAATTATTATTAGCACAAATAACTATTGCTTATGATGATGATGAACAAGATGGTAATAATAGTAAATTTTGAAATTAAAGCCCAAGTTTTAACTCATTTTTGCTTATAGTACAGATTGCATTTTATGACTAGAACTGTGCCCCTTCTAGTCACAAGGTAGTGGAAATCCTAAGCTGTTAGCTGTCTGAATAATCTGGGAAAATCTCTGCTAGTGAGAAAGGAAGAGAAAACGGATGTTAGGTGTCTAGTTGGATGTCTGCCACTCCGCCCTTTCTGGATTGTTGAAAAGTGTAATTAGCTGGGCTCTTGGCAAACACCTGCAATCCCAGCTAGGCAAGGGGGGTTATAAATTTAAAGCCAGACAAGCAATTTAGTAAGATCTTTTCTCAACAAAACAAAAGAAAACAAAGCATTGTTTCCCAAGTACAATTAATGCTGGATGGTCATGTTCCTCAAACTTAGATAGGAAACTTTTGGCAGTGGCATTTGGAATAAGTTGGAAGAAAAGCAAGAATAATAACCGCGTGGAAGTTGTTTGAAATGGGATCACAGTGGTCACCTGCATTTAAGATACAGGCTTAGGTTATGACTGTGGGTGCAGGCGGCACCCAAGGGCAAGTGAAGTTGGCATGTCACTAGGGCCTAGTGACTCTCTTGTGAGGAGGAGAGGAGCAGAGGGACAGGGTTTGTGGAGTTGAGTGTCCCAGGCCCAGGGATGAACCACAGTGATGTGGGCAGTGATGGATGAGATGTATCTCTGGGCTGTGGCAGAAGTCGGTCCTCTTGCCTAGAGTGCCCTGGACAGGATTATCTGCTTTGTGGTCATTCCATGAATTCCTGTGTCATCACTTCCTGTGAGTACAGATGTTCCCCACAGGAGCCAGGAAGGTAAAATCTCTGATTTCTCATGCACAACTCAAGTGATATCTGTCCTCTCAGGGTACCCTAAGAGGTCCAAGTGTCCATGCGCAGAGCAGGCCAGGAAAGTGGTTGCACAGGAAACTGGGGTCAGGGCCCTAGTTTTCTGTGCATACTTTTGTTGCTCCCAACTTGACTATGAGCAACTGAAGTTGGAGGAGACAGTTTCTGTCTACTTTGTTTTATATCCTATTTGCATAGTCTGGCAGGTGTCATGTGAAAGGTGTTATACCAACTTTTGGATTGAATAATTACTAGTAACTTCAAGGAAGGCTAGGAAGAAAAGCAAATGTCACTGTGTTCAAGGAGGGTGTGCGTGTGTGTGTGTGTGTGTGTGTGTGTGTGTATCTGTACAGGTAAGCTTAGATGCAAGGGACCCATCATCCTGGCCTTGTAGCTAACAATCTCATTTTTCTTGAGTATCTATCCCTAAAGTGAAATATTATCTCTTCTCATAAAAACGTGATGTTTCCCACCAAGGTGTAAACAAAATGAACTAGCAAAGTTCTGCCATTAACACACAGTGACCTCTGTCTGGTCTCTTTTGCTAACGTGCCCACACGTGCGGTCAGCAGATCACATCCTGGACACCTGTGCTGCTGAGCTGCCAGTGCGGATGCTGGCACCCCCATGGGTGTGCAAGGGCTGCAGAGAATCCTACGGAGCCCCTACTGGTGCTGGGGAGCCCAGAGCCTGGGATGTCCTGTTCATGTCCCTGCACTCACACTCAGCTTCCTCATGCCAGTTCTGGTGCAGTGGGAGCAGAGAACACAGGTGTGAGACTGGGTGGCACTTCTGAGCCCCCTGAGATTCTACAATTCTACCGATACAGAGCTCCTCTTACTTACAGATAAAATTTATGTTAAAAGTGGACCTAGAAATTGAACTTCTTTCAGAATCAATGTGATAAGATCTAGTCATTATTTTAGGATTATGAAAACCTGGATCTCAGAAATGCACCGTGTTTAATGCAATAACAATGCATTTCTATTTCTTTAAACAGAATGCATTTAAGGCTGATCTGCAAGATGGAGCCGTGTGAAAATTTGATCTGTTTATGTTCACTTATAACCAGACTCTGTCTGCCTGTAAATCCCATCATAAGAAATGTCTAAAATTTCTAAGGAAAAAAGTGCTGAAACTAAGCTTCTTTTCAAAGTGTGTTTTTACATAAAACCAAACTGCCCTGTGTGCGCGTTCTCATCAGAATGATTCCCAAATGCGTATGAAATCCACCACAGAATTGGAGGACTATTAGACAGTTTTATATCTGCCTCATAAAAATATTTCAAAACCTGTGGGAATTTTATGAAACCAGTGCTCATCAATCCATATCAGTCCCAATTTAGGGGCCCAGGAGACACGTCTCAGAGCAATTAAGGTTGTTAATTTTGAAGCAAACCGTCATAGAGGGCATGCTTCATTATCTGTGAGTGATAGATTATCTAAACCTGGTCTTCCTCCAAATTCTTTCTGTACTTGTGGGTCCATGTGTGTGTGCGTGTGTGTGAGTGCGAGCATGGTAAACTATTTAAAATCAAGACTGATACATACATGTTTCAAACGTAAAGTTCAAGTTTCTGCCAAAAGTATCGGTCAGTACCACCTCTCTTACCTGCTGCTTCTCCTTGTAGAAGCAAAGCTGTTTGTAGCTCGAGCTGCCACTCAACTGCCACACACATGGCACATATGGGTGTCTGCCTCCAAATCTCTCTTTGCTCAGATGTTGTCTTCTTCCTCTGATGTCAGTATTTTCTTTTCTGTTTCCAGATAAACATCCTCAAATGTGCTTTTTTAACCATAGCTGAGCTACACTTGGCTCCTCTGCTTTGCCCCTCTAGGGCTCCTCCCCCATCCCCAGCCTTCTCAGGGTCACCTACCCAAGGGGTCGGGACTAGCTCAGCCCTGGGAGGGTCGCGAGGCATGTGCAGTATGCAGCCTCAGGAGCAGGGTGGGACGGAGGGGAGTACAGGCACGAGGCAGAGTCAGCTCATCATGTCAGTGCCCTCCCTCCACGTCTGTAGGATTCTGAGTAGCTCCTTGATTTTTTCTTAAGACAGGGTCTCACTATGTAGTCCAGGCAGGCCTTGAACTTGCAGTGATCCTCCTGTCTTAGCCCCCTAAGTGTTGGGATTGCAGGTGTGCACCATCACGCCCAGCCCATAGTTCTTCTTCTTTTTCTTGATATTAGGGATTGAGCCCAGGAGCTTCATCCTGAGCAACATCTCCATTCCCTTTTTTACAAACCTTCTTTTTATTTATTTATTTATTTTTTTAATATATAGGTCTTCACTAAGATGCTAATTGCCCAGGTTGGGCTCAGACTTTCAATCCTGCTACATCAGCCTCCCAGAGTGCTAGAGTTGTAGTCACGCATAGCACACCTGGCTAGGATAAGGCCTTCTCAGACACTATTGGTCTGCTTAGTAGAAGCAGCACTCCTCCACCTCTTCCTCTCCCTTCCACTTTTGGTCCTGAGACTACAGCAATGTGGGTACACCTGGTAACATTACAGCTGTCAGGACCTTCCAAGACACACACAACTCATGTGTTTGTGGTAACGCTGGGGTACACAGCATAGTACGTGCTTTCTGAGGAGCACATGATACTGGGTGATGATAACCAGCAGCTGCATGACTAGTCTATATATTTACTATATGATCCCTGATATCATATATATTTACTATATGATGCCTGGTCTTGTAGATAATTGAAGTGGGGAAATAGACATTTCCTTCTGTTTGTGATGGGGTGATGGGTATGTGGCAGGCGAAAAAGCCCCAGGTCCCTGGCTCAGGCTGTCTCCTCTGCAGGAGCCGTGGAGCACGCAGCACATCCCAGCACTATTTTCGGCCTTCTGCGGCCTCCTGGTTGCATTGTCCTACCATCTGAGCAGGCAGAGCAGTGACCCGTCTGTGCTTCTGTGAGTAGCCATGTCGTCCTTCTTGTCCATTCTGTGGGTGCCATTCCCGCAGCTGTGGCTGCTCCCTGAAGAGGGCAGCCCCGCGTTTGGTACCCACGGCTGCCAATGCTATTACATGAGCTGGTCACACACTGCTAGTGGCCTTCAGTCAGGTGAGCTCTGTGGGAATGTCCAGTTCAGGGGTCCTCTGGGTGCACTGAGTCCTGTCTCCTTGTGGAGACCAGACATTCACCTCTGAAAGGAGGTTTATATTTTATATTTTATTTCATTGCTTTTTGTTCTATTTGCTTTAAATGAAGTTATATGTTAGAGTTTCAAAATGTATTAATATAATCTTTAAAGGGCTGGCCAAATAGCTCAGCAGACTGAAGCGCCTGCTTAGGCAGACACAGCAGCCGGGTTTAATCCCCGGCGTGCCGTGCTGGCTCACCTCCAAGGTACGCTGAGACAGTGATTGACACTGGGCGTGGTGGTGCGCACCTATAATCCCAGCTCTTGGGAGGCTGAAAACAGGCGGATCTCTAAGAGTCCGATCTCCGTAGTGAGACACTGTAGACCCTGAACTAAATAAAATTTTTTTAAAAAGACCAAAAAATATAATTTTCAGTCCCTTGAAAATATAAACATGTGCTCAGGGACTGGAAATCCTTCATAATGTCAGAGTGAGCTTCAGGTGTTGATGGCACATCTTGGGCAGTGTGTCTAGACTTGTACAAGATTGTGACTCAAGATAACTCTGTCTGGGGGCTGGAGGCACTGCGGCATTAAGCTGCTAGGATGTGTTCGGATGAAAGGAACAGGTTATGGTGGAAGGAAGAATTAGATGTGGCTGGCACAGCTTTTAGTGTCAAATGTGTCACTGGCATGTTGCTTCCTGCTGGCACTTTTTGTGGGGAGGGAACCTAGGGAGCTGCAGAATAAGAGGACACTTTGCTTCTGACAGTCAGGACACCCGTTTCCCTAAGGTACTAGACTGACATCATTAGGGTGCAGTTTAAAATTCCAGCCCGCTCTTCAGAAGGCCTTGCCTGTGCACCCCTTGTTCCCATGAATTTTGGAATGGAGACAGTGCTTGCTTTGGTTATTTGTTGGTCTGAAGTCTAAGAAGTTGTTGGTGTCTCATACTGTCCCAGACATGTATCTTAAAAAGTAAAGCCTGTGTGTTTTTCTACTTTTAGGTCCTTTATTCAGTGCAGATTATTTCCTAAATTTTTACATCAAAGCTTGGAAGAGTCGGCCACAGACCCTCTCCCCCAGAAGATGAAGGATTCGGTGGTGAGCCCCTGATATTTGCCATCCTGTTCCTGTGGGAGGGACTCGCTTGTCTGCTGAGTTTGCATTCTTGGGCTCTCATTAGATGGGCATGAGAAGGGTGGGGCACAGGTTGTGACCCAGATGTGGCACACAGGCCCCTGAGCTGCCAGTGAGGTACAGGCCTTTGGAGCACCTGAAAAGCAGATGCTGTGCGCCCAGGCCGTGACCTCCTTGGCCCTTAAGCAGTGGCACCTTGCCTGAATATTACGACATACTAAGCTTAGTCAGTTCTGTCTACTGCTGGCCCCCACCATCTGGTGGACTCAAACAGATCAAAGCTTGCCTTGTAAGCATTTAGCCCACCTGCATTCCTGACGTGGCCTATAAGAAGCTCCTCTACATCCTGCGACAGCCTCACAAGGGCTTGGAACGCCCTTCCCAGGATTTTTGATTCAAGGTTGGCATGTGTGTTATCCTTGCTAGGACCTTTGGGCATTAGATGTACAGTAGTAGGGCAGGGACAGCAGTGACCATAGGGACTGGAACCCATATTGGTTAGAAGAGAGGAAAGAAGTGGTGAGGCTGAAGACATTTCCAGAGAAAGGGCTCCAGGCTGCTTGAAACATTCTTTGAGCACAGATGTCACCTTTGGCATCGACTTTCATTAGCACTTTGGAAAGCGGTGCTCATTGGCTTTGTAAGCTCCCATGCATTATTGAGCTTGGGGCAGCCTGATGTCTTCAGTTGATGCTTTTCTGTGTGTTTTGGGAATGGCACATAAAAGCCAGTGGTCTGCTGACTGTGTCTTCCTGCAGCCAGGAGCAGTGTCTTCCAGTGTTGTCCACAGAGCCAGTGTGTGGCTCACAGCAGGCTCTCAGCACACTCTACTGAGTTTACCCTGATGCATTACACAGCAGGCTGCCATTTCAAGGCTGTGTCCAGGACTTGTAGCCAACATAGTCATATTTTTAAAAACATAACTTCAGCCCTGAACACCTGTGAATATGGTCACAGTCCAAGCTAAAGCTTTCAGGCTTGTCACCATAAGGGAATCAAGAGACATAGTAATTTAAAAAAATAAATTGTTGATTGGTTTAAAACTAAAAAAAGAAAGAGACATACCAATTAATACGAAGAAGGGTGTGCTCATGAATTTTTAAAGCAGAGACATATTTAAAAGCAAGGTTGAAAGTGAAATTGCTGGAGATGATGAGGTGGCAGCAAGGAAAGGAGAAAGACTTTGCCATTCAAACATAGCACCCATGGCCTACCTGTTGCTGATGTTTATGCCAGGAGGCTTTGGTGGACGTATCAAGCCAACATCTTCAGATTCATTTCTGTAAAGCTATACAGTGGCCCCAAAGTCTCCCCATGGACATCTGAGAAGAGCTATGCCTTTCCTCCCCCATGACTTCCTTGACTTTATGACTAATGGAGATGCCTTTCCACTTGCTGATGTATTGCAATTAAAAAATAAGGTATATATTTCAAATAAATACGACAAGAAAGTTGCCTAGTAGACACTGACTTCATTTTATTAGTATAACTAGATGTGATGGGTTAGGCGTCGCTTTTCATGGTTTTCCCATCTTTTGAAATGCTGTGTACAGTGTGGAGCATCACTTGTTAGGTACTCTAATAGGATGGCTGTGTTCATTTTCTGAAGAGTCTCTGATCTAATTATAATATTTTAATGGGGATATTCAGCTTTTCAACCTATTCAAGTTGGTATATTATGCTTTTTATACACAGAGCAAGTACAAAATTATGCTCTTTCTTGACTCTTACAGTGTTTTTCTGTCGTTCTCTCTGGTTCTCTTATTTTCTGTCTGTCTGTCTCTTTCCCTGATTTTTGATTTGTACACAAAAGCCCTGGGACACCTCCTTAGATGGCAGTTTTCTAGCCCTCTTTGGCCTTTTGAATCTCAAGGCCAGAACAGAGCCTGGGGACCTATATTATGACCAGAGTACCCTTCTGGGGCCTCTGCACAGGATGTCCACAGACTCCAGAAATGATCTTGAAGAGACGTGAACTCATTACCTTGCACATTTCCACACGTGCGTAAGGGTGTGTACACACCAAGTTCATAACCAACACTCCACAGTTAGGAGGGCAGAAACTTGCTC
This sequence comes from Tympanoctomys barrerae, assembly GCA_002564285.1. Classification (NCBI taxonomy): domain Eukaryota; kingdom Metazoa; phylum Chordata; class Mammalia; order Rodentia; family Octodontidae; genus Tympanoctomys; species Tympanoctomys barrerae. Next base: position 10,299 of record NDGN011304867.1, read on the forward strand.
TCAGGCATGTCTCTGCCCTTTTCCATCTGCCCCGTCCATGTGGCTCGTCAGTTTTCACCCTCCTTCCCTCCCTCCCTCATCTTCACCTGGGCCAACGTTCTGCATCATGGCTGTATCATCCACTTCCATTCTATCTGTTTGACTTCATTGCTAGAAACTCAAACTTTTAAAACAAAAGTCTCCTAATTTTTATGTGTAAAATTCAACCAGCTTCTTCTTCTAAATTGGTTGTAAAAATCTAGATTTTTCCCAGTTCCCATGCTGTCCAAACCTTGTGCATTTGGAGTTTTGGAACTGGACAAATGCCATGGTGCATTAGAAATGTTAGTACACTAGGAAGAATATGTTTTTTTGGCTAAACATATATTAACTTACCATTAAAATAGAGAGCAAAATATTAACATCACTGAAGAGTGCTTTACAAGTTTTGGCCAGTGCATGACAGGAAAGAAGAAAAAAAGGTGGATTATATTATTATATATAAATAGAATGCACAGAAAAACTTATTAAAATCAATAATGACTAATGAGAAGATTTATAAATAGCATGAGAAAATTTAGAAACCCAAGAATATTTTAACATAACAGAAATAATCTTAGAAAATAGAATCCAGCTCACAATGCAACAAATACATGAATTGGTAGGGGGAGTGGTTTTAACAAGCAGTGTCCTGAATAAAGGAAATGGCAGCGGTCTATTAAAATGTAAATGAAGCCTTCGATAAGTGGCCATGAATAGATCTCGCCTGATTTTGGACAGGAAGGCTGAGATTTATAAAATGCCAATTCTTTTAAAATAAATGTATAGGTTTAATATTGCTCAAAACGGTTCCAAAGGAATTAAATTCACAGTGTTAGCAAGCGATTCTAAGGTTTATGTAGAAGAATAGCTGTTAATAGTTTAAAACAACTTGAAAGGAAAAAATAAGAAAAGGAAACTTAGCACTTTGAAATAAGAGTGTTATTATAAAGACTGAATAATAAGAGAAGACTAGGAGACCCATCCAAGATTAAAGAATGGGATTAGTGGATCAGAGAAACACAGCAAGGAGACAAGTTATTTAGATGAATGTATTATGTGAAAATTAAATGTCACAATCAGAAATTGATTATTTAATGTATGGTGCTCAGCAGTGGGAGAGAAAAGAGAATTTTAGGTGTTGATCCCTCACCAGATACCTGTGTAAATCAGAGAGGGATTAAAGAGTTTTTAGAAAACAGAAGGGAGAGGGAGCGGAGGAGAAATCAAACAGGACCTTTCTGTTTCTGGCATCATGACAGATCAATTATCATAGCCAAACTCTGCTGATTAAAAGCAAAAAGCAAAAAGCTGATTAAAAGACCAAAAAGTCCATCTTAAGTGAGGGGGAAAAACCCTGACAAAACAATAAGAAGCTGTCGGGCAAGAATGTGAAGCCACAGGGGCCCTGAGAGGAGGCTGGAAGCTCCCGCCAGTCCGCAGAAGAATGCAGGGAGGCCTCAGGACCTGAGCCAGGGCTCGGCTCTCCCACCGCAGAGAGCACAAACTAAAGCCCAGGCCTGCCCAGGCGCGGTGTCCAGGGCCGCCCGGGACACTGCACAGCCACGCTCTCGAGGTGAGGACCGGCCCTAAGGCGCCAGCCGCATGTCCTCAGCGCAGGCGCGAGGGGAGCATTGGGGGGGGGGGCGGTGCTGGGGGAGCGCACAGCTGGCTAGCACGGTGGGTGCGCACCGAGGACAGTGAGCCTGCGCGGAACGGACAGACAAGGTCCCATCCCAGGAGCCACAGACAGGACGCCCGCCCGGGTCAAGAGAAAGCCTGCGAGCTTGAGGGCAGTTGTTTGATACTATCTCACGTTTTGGAAAGAAAGTCAATGCCACGCTAGAATTCCATACCCACTCAAAGTAAATATCATGGCCAGGACAACATAAAAATGTTGCAGGCAAACAGAAGCTGAGAGACTGCCTGTGAATATAATTCTGAAGGATAGTTTTCAACAGAAAGCGAGCTTGGATGGATGACCTGATTTGCCAGAACGAACAAAGAGAAGAGCCAGAAGGTAGTTGTAAATCTAAATACGTATTCACTACACAAACCGTAATAACAGTGTGTTGTTGGCTTAAAGTAGTTTAGTTAGTATGGATATCAGTGTGGCTGCTTCTCCAAAACTAAAGCTAGACCTACCGCCTGATCTAGCTGCACCACACTTTGTGTACACCTGAAAAAAAGTCAGCGCGCCGTGGGGTTTCCCGCGTACCTGTGCGTACCGCTGCGCGATTCACACCGAGACACCATTTCCGATGCGTTGCTGCATCCTTGATCTTCTTTTTCACTGATCAGCTGATGGACACCTAGACTGTTGCCATGTCTGTAACGGTGGGATATTATTGCAGGCTAAAGAAGAACAAACTCTTATCATTTGCAGGAAAATTGCCTGGAACTGGAGATCGTTGTGTTAAGCAAAATAAACCCGACTCCAAAAGTCCAGGATCACCTATTTTCTCTCGTATGCAGAATCGAAATAAAGATGACTGAAAAGTGAAGGGAGACTGTGAGAGAAGAGGAAGAAAATCAGGGGCAGAGTGGAGGGAAGAGCGGGCGGGGAGGCGCGGAGGAAGCCAGCACCCTGTGCTGCGCGCGTGCACGCACGCACGCACGCACGCCTGCCCGCCCGAGTACCGCGCTGCAACCTGCTGCCCTGTGTACTAAGAACGCAGTGAAACAGCGCTGAAGATACGTGGTTGCAACAGCAGCAGGTTGGACCGGAAGAGACGTGGACTCTGAATACGTAAATTCTTAGTAATTTCTGGGAGAAGAATGAAAATACCGATTAACTTGACAGATGCGTTTGCATGTCAGAATGTTTGTTTCAGCTATTAAAGGAATAGAGTCAGCGTGTAGCTTTCATCTCTGTACAGAGGGAAAAAGATGATTAAAAAGTACATGTTATTTCTCAATAACAAAACAGTATTACACGCCCACGTCCCAGTGTACTTAAAAGCCATTTCCCAGCAGGTTATGCAACTAAATAGGGGAAAATAAATCCTGAGAACGTGGAGAATCCTTTATTACAGAGGAGACAACCTTTATGATAACAAAAATTCAAATTCATTATGACTGTACAAGTTCATAAATGATAACTTCACTTTTGATTTATCATTTGAAATCATACAGAAGAAAGATTAAAAAAAAGAAGCAAGGCTCAGGAAGGAAAACACGTGCTTCCGGTGGTGATCCCTGGGCTGCACAGCCACTAACAAGGCTTTTGGCAGGACTGCGGTGCAGCAGGGACACACACACCACCCTCAGGACATGCATGTCACCCTCAGGAATACAGAACAGCTGCTTTAGAAAGCAGTTGGACATTTCTTAGAAAGTTTGGCCTCAGGGCTGGCAAGACAGCTCAGTGGACTAAGCGCCTGCTTAGCCAAGTGCAGGGACTGGGGTTTGATCCCGGGCACCACCTGCTGCATCGGCCCTGCACCTCGGTGAGCTGAGCCTGCCACAGAAACCAGGCATGGTGGCACACGCCTGTAATCCCAGTGCTGGGCAAGCTGAAAACAGAAGGATCACTAAGAGTCTGAGTGGCATAGTGAGACCCTGTACCAAATACAAACAAAAACCAGAACGTTCTGCCTCAACCTGCCAGGTAACACAGCCATTCTACTTGTAGGTATTTACACAAGAAAAAGGAAAGCACAGGTACAGAAACATGTCCATTAATATTTGTAGCAGCTTTGTTTATGATGATAAAACTGGGAATAAGCCCAAATGTCTATCTGCAGAGGGAGAAATAAGTACACAGTGGTATGTCCATACAAAGGAATACTACCCAGCAATGAAAAGGGATGAACTATTGATACAGACAACACTGATAAATCTCAGAGTACTTCTACTGAATGAAAGTAGCCATACCCTAAAGGAGCATATATTCGTGATCCCATTTATGTAACATTCTTGAAAATGAAAACAAGCTGTAGTGATTGAGCAGACAAGTGGCCCCAGGAGGACAGAGCATAGAGCAGAATGGACTGGGTACGCTGGGGAGGGAGCCTTGGGGCATGACAAATGTGCTGAAGTTATTTAATTGTCATAATGGTTTTGTGGAGCTGTGTATTTGTCAACTCATCAAACTATGCATTTTAAAATACAGGAGTGTTTATGTCAATTATATCTTAACAAAGGTATTTGGAAGTTGTAAAATAGAAATGAAATGAATGGAAAGAACAGGTAACCAAGAGAAAAAGGCTGTAGTGATGGTTTGGGTGTATTTATGAGGAACACTGACAGAGATCACAGTGGAATTCCGATAAATTATTCAACTATGAAAAAAATTCAAATTTAGAAAGGTTCCCACTCCCACCCACCCCCACCCCACCCCCTGCCATGGTCCCTTTAACCAGGAGGCTGGTCAGTTGCAGTTGCCACAATTTGAAATTAAAATATTTGGGAAAATGTTACTCTTCCCTTTTGATGAACATTCAGTCATTTTTATATAACAAGAAGAAAGCCTTGCCAATAAAAAAATAGAGAAAAATTAAAATATTTCTGTAGCCTGAGGATGCAGTGACGTAAAGACTTGCCCTGGGAATGGCCTGATCTTTTGTCAGTGTTGGAAATCAGAACAGTACCTGCAATTTGGTCATTACTAACTGTCATATTTTGATGAAAAAAATGTCTGATCCCAAACAGTTCATGGACTCCGAATTTAAAACCAGTGATTTTTCATGCTGTAAAGTCAGATCGTCTAAAATAAGATCTAAATCTAAAATAAGAAATCTCAACTACAAATCTAAACTAAGATCTCAAACTTTGATCCTTCTTATATTGAGTACTTGTACGTGAACTGTGAACTTCTGAGAGGAAAATCAGTACAACATTAGCAGGTAACTGGTGAGTCAGCGGGAGGAACGTGTCCCTGCACTGAATGAGGACTGATCTAAGCC
>NDGN011304871.1:0-12662 GCA_002564285.1 Tympanoctomys barrerae
AGAAAGAAAGAAAGAAAGAAAGAAAGAAAGAAAGAAAGAAAGAAAAGAAAAAAGAAAAAAAAATTCTATCTCTGGAGAAAAAAGAAAGTCCAGGAGCTGCCAAAATCCAACTGACAGGAAATGTAAAAAAAGCTAGAATTTCATGATTCTGTTTTTATTTTTCTACTTTTTTTTTTTTTTTTAATTTTACAGAAGGGTCTACAGGGTGTTGAGTGTCTCGCTACTAGATCAGACTCGTAGAGATCCGCCTGTTTACAGCCTCCCAAGAGCTGGGATTACAGTCAAGTGCCACCACACCCAGTCTCAATGGCTGTCTGAGCATGCCCCAGGGGAGGGACCAGCACAGCACGCCCAGGAATTGAACCCCTGGCTCCTGTGGCTGCTTGCAGGTGCTTTAATCCACTGACCTCTTTGGCCAGCACGGTAATTCTGTAGTGATCCAAAATTTATGATAATTTTGAACAATTTAACATAGTTCTCACACAAATTAATTACAGATTGGAATATCATAATTCAGCTAGTATAAATAGCTACTTAATTTATGGCACAACTGAGACCATTTCAGTACAAATCTTCTGACACGCTCATGTCTGTATTCTAATTGCCACCAAACATTAGTGACAAAAAAGAGAAAATATAACAATTGAAAATAAAAGTTTATTTTAATTCAGTTTATAAACTAGCTCTTTAAAAAATGATTTTAAGGGGCCAGGAAGATGGCTCTGTGGAATAAGTGCTTCCCTGGCAAGCGCAAGGGCCTGAGTTCCGTCCCCGGTTCCGAAAAAAAAAAAAAAAAAGAAAAGAAAAGAACTACATAAATACATAAATAAATAAACAAATAAATATTGATTTTAAAACCAAGTAGCATTATGTCTAAGATTTGTGAACATGTTTTCGTGTTTTCTGTTACTTGCTATTTCAATAATAATATTCAGTAAGCACCACTTAAAAGGATTTTGCTTTTAAAATAGGCTGTAACGATGTCATAACACACACAGTATACACTGGCTTCTTGCAACATTAGTGCTAACCTATTGCTCCAACAATAAATACACAGAATATTTGTGTGTGTTGTGTGTTTTAATATTTAGAGGCTAGATTCAGTAAAATTCTGACAGATATTTAGCAAAATGATAAGACAGACTTATTAAATTAATTAAATCTAGGTTTGATTAAATCAACAAGTCAGGGCTGGGGAGTTAGATCAGTGGTCTGAGTGCCTGCCTGGCAAGCACAAGGACCCTGGCTTAATTCCTGCTACCACATGCTGTGCCAGCCATTGGGACCCAGTTGGTGACACACGCCTGTAAACCCAGTGCTGGGGAAGCTGAGACAGGAGGATTACTATGAGTCTGAGCTGCAAAGCGAGACCTTGTACCAGATGCATAAATAAATAAATAAAATTAAAAATCTATGAAAAATGAATAAATCAACAAGTCAATCTCATCAAAATAGTTTTCAGCTCTTTAGCATATGTAATATTAATGACATCCAATTTTATTACACCCACACATGAACCTCAGTATCTTATTACCATTGTCCATCACAAGCATGAAATTTGAATCTATAGCTCTTTGGTATGATGACAAAATAAGAAGCCCATGACATCTAGTGGCAGTTTTTGCAAACACAACTGAGAGTCAAACAATTTTCTTCACTTTTCTTATCATTCTATACCCGTCCACTTGGGCAGCTAAGGAGATGTGGGGAAAAAGGTGAGTGAAACGGGAAGATGGGCCAGCCAAGGGGAGAAAGGAAGTGGAAGTGGTTAGGCTGTGACAGACATCTGCTCCACTTCCCAAGATGAATGTAATTATCCTGAATCGCAAACATACACTAACAAAGAAGACACAGTGACATCAAGGATCCGTTACAGGTGAGAATGCCCTTATTCTTCATTACAACTTTGGCCAGGTGAGAGTCTGGCCCTATCTCAAGATTGTATACTGCTGTTTTTCGATACCCTTTTCTTTTTGATTATTTTAATAAATGTTTTCCTTCTACTCAGCATAAAATCAACCTCTTTCTCATCTTATGCATTTGGTTTTTTTTTCCACATTAAAATATATTAAAAGACTTCAAGCTAGCATATTAAAATTGAAATTTTAATTCTTTTAAGTGGAAGTAGTTTATTTAAACAAATAGAGAAGAATTAATTTCATTACTCAGACCCTTATTTTACTTTTTTTTATTGTCTTTTTTTCTGTATTTTTTGGGAAGGGCCTACAGGGTGTTCAGGGTCTCACTACTAGATCGAATTTGTAGTGATCTGCCTATTTACAGCCTCCCAAGAGCTAGAATTATAGCCGCGCGCCACCATGCCCAGTCTCAATTGCCATCTCAGTGCACCCTGGGAGCAGAGCCGGCATGGCAAGCCTGGGCTGGGGGATTAAATCCCACGTCCCTGCATCTGCTTGCAGGAGCTTTAATCTGCTGAGCTATTTGGCTGGCCCTTTATACCCTTATTTTAAATCCAACCAGCATATTTATAGGAAAAAGATCTCAAGAGTTATGGAAGAGTACTAAATGATGAACATGAAATAGCTGGTGTGTTTTATGAGCTTGTCATGTAGCAGGGGAGAGGGTGGGTCATTTCATTCACACCTCCTGGAATCTAAGGTTTCTACACCACCTTTTCCCAACACCAAAGGGATTGGGAAGTGCTAAAAAGTGTCTGACTTCTGGGGACAATTTGTGATCTGCACATTACAGTGAACTTGTACTTTTAAATCCAGTTCAACTTATTTACCCTTTCCTTAACCTATTCAGTAATGTCACTAAGAATGTGCCTGCACTAGTTCTTCTATAAACAGACCAATTTCTCCATCATTCAGTGACCTAAGCATCTTGGGAACAGTGAAAAACAGCCTATTCTTCCTGCATAGTCTTGATGCCCTTTATTAGAAATCCTAACCGAAATATCAAATTTACAGTCCAAGTATTAAAAAGCCTCCATTTCACTTCTCTGTGATTACTACACTTTTGGTGTTGGACACTGTGTAGGCTTTATTATTTCCTCCATGAAAGTCTGCTCAGAGAGAATTCCCTATAAATAAAAGAGGTTGTTATAATTAGAGTCAATGCATATGCATACATTTGAGCTGATAAAGATTAAAAGACCATCAGAGGCACAGCAGCAGATGCTTTAAAAACAATGACATCATTCCTTTCCTCTGTAAACTTCATTGCCTGTTGATTTTTTAAAAACTGGGATGCTAGATAAGTATACAGAAGAAAAAGACATACGCAATGCAACTACTTTTAGTGGGCACTTATTCAACAACTAATTAGATATTGGATGCAAGTTATTCCTTTCAACTTGCTAAATATGTTTGTTTCCCTAGTGGGGTTAAGGATTCTAGTTAACAACTCTATTTATAGCTGATAGAATGTGTTCAAAGGGCTGCCTCAGCTTGCCCCATACTGTATGTGATTCTTTGGATAAATCACCATGAGTAGAGATGTACAATCTTAAAATGATCTATCACAACTGAAAATCAATATATCAAGCACATAAAATAGTCTAGGATAATTCACTTGCCAAGTAATAAATTATACATGCATATCAATGCCACATGCATTGCAATGCCTCATAAAAAATAAGCTTAAAATTCTTAAAATATATGATTAATGAAACTAGTACAGCCTGAAAAATATATATTATGCTGCTTACACTAACCAATATATTATACTCAGAGTTTTATGCTTCTGAGAAATGGCATTTACATACACAGTATCAACAGTGAAGATAAATCAGGATTTCTTGCACTGAAGTCCAATTCTTTGGGTAGTGATTCATGTTTCACTTTTTAAAATGGTGATTTACACTAATGTATTTCTCATAAAATATTTAATACTGACTACAATTATTGCCAAAACTATGTTCTAACCCTTTCTATCAGGATGCCCACAGAAATGCTTCCCAAAGCAATAATAAATTTGCGAACTTTGATATTTTACAATAAAGTGACAATATTTCAAACACAGAAAATTCTTGTGCTACAAAACCTGAACCTTCACCTCTGCCGACTCCTCTGCTGCAAATATTCACAGTTTATAAAGGAAGGATAGGGGGCAGCGGAATTCAATGGTTTCATGTAATATAGGATCTGTTCCACTTAATCTATACTGGCCACTGTATCACAAAATGTGACACATAACATCTTTTGGAGAATTCTTTTTACTAAAGAAAAGTGAAAACGTTAAGCTTCACCTAAGCCCCACTCTTCTAGGTAACAACAACAGAAAAGAAGTTTACTTAAACTAACTGAGGTGGCGCATGCCCAGCATTTGAGAGGCTGAGGCAGGAGGATCGCTGAGAGTTCAAGGCCACCTGGGCTACATGGCGAATTCAAAGTTAGCTTGAGCTACACAGAGAGACTCTGTCTAAAAATAAAAAAATTTTTAAAAACAAGTTCCTCTAAACTTTTGTGTCTTAGGAAACAGTTTACTGCAAACAAAATCATAGTTTCTTTTCTCAGATAGCACTGAGAGTCCTTATGACAAAGACATACACGGACCACAAATTCTCACCTTTTCTCTCCTGTATGAACCAGTTGCTCTGTGTGCTCTGGAAAAATCACTTGTTTAGGACGAATTGAACAAAATGTAGTCAGTCTTCTCTAGTCAAGTTTCTCCTGAGTCCTTATTTCGGCCCATCTTCGAGTGTAGAAAAGTGCTAAAATATGAAACAACTTCTTAATCATTCTTCCTGGGAATCAACTCTACAAAGAAAGACATTTCAATCTGGCTTTCCAATCATTCCTTTTCTTAAGCCAGGGCCCAACTCCTGGCTATTTCAAGCTTTCTTTATTCTTCCCTAAGAAAGAAAAACCCTTCTACTAGACGTTGGAGATGTACAAGATAGGTCTTTTGGGCAGGAAGCACCTTCCCATTGCAATTGTCTTCTCTTCTTGCTATGGTCTTTCAAAATAAAGTCTTTTTTTAAATCTAATTCCAGATTTCAAAAAATTGAACAGCAGCAAAATGTAGAGAATCAACACTGGTAGTGAATGTCTGAAGTTTTTCACCGTAAACTCTAATTGCTACAGTAGGACATTGCATTTTTAATATTAGTTTTATTGAGATATACTTCACATCTTCACATAACAATAATTTACACTTTGCAATTATATAAACTAGTAGTTTGTAGTGTGGTCAGCACTTTGTGTAACTACCACCATTAAACTACTTTTTTGAGCAATAAATTGGTAAAATAGAAAGCTAATGTTTCATTTGTCTTTAAACAATCACCATGCTCATTTTTACTTTTCTGGATACTGAAATAAATACACAACTTTTTATGAATATGATATCAATGTCTATTTTAACTTTTGTTTTTAAATATGTGTTCAAAAACATTTCGCTTCATTTACCTTTCTACAAATATCAACATATTTATGCCCCAATCACCTGTAGACTTTGCTAGCTTCTTTAAAAGAAAATCTAGGATATTATAAAATCATATAAGCAGGGTAACCTGAGGTAGTGGGGGCTGGGATGGGAGTGAAGATTGGTTAAAAAATCAGTTCCTAAAAAATGACTGGATGTGAGGGGCCAAGAAGTTGACTCAGTAGAATAAGCGCTTCACTGGTAAGCACAAGGGACTGAGTTCAATCCCCAGTTCTGCCAAAAAAAAAAAAGAGAAAGAAAAACAAAGACTGGATGTGGCTTCAAGGAAAGGCTTTAAGGACCAGGGCGAGTCAGCAAGTGGTCTGGGAAGGACTTTCCATGAGTAGGAGATGGCAAATGTCCACGAGAGGGTTAGAAAGAGCCTCACGAATGACAAAGCTGGGCCAGAGAGAGAGGCACAAGCCAGGGCTCTTCCTGCTCAGGCTGCACAGAGGGGGTGCCATGTCCTGCAGGATCTAAAGCACGTCAGGTTGTTGGAGCTTTGTTGCAAGAACAAAGGGAAGCCATTGGACAGTCTTATGGACATGATGACATGATAAGATCTGCCATTTAAACGTATCACTCTGTCTTGTAGTGCTGAAAAGAGAGTGCTAGGGTGTAAGGATGGCTACAAGAATGCTAGAACACAGAGGGCTTTTGTCCTTGCTGTATAATGTAATGTTCTCTTTAGTTGTGATTTTCACAAGGAATTTGCTGCAGTGTGGTTCTCCAGACTTTGGCTTTGGCAATGCAAATTCGAAAGGCACTATGTTTGCCTGCTGGCGGAGATGCCTTTCCCAGAGCTCCTGTAGGTGGGCTGAATTTGCCAAGTTCTATGGCAGGCCATCTGTGCAAATAGTCATTGCTTCTCTAGCTTGTCTATCTCTGTGTATCTGTTCAGAGCAGCCCTGCAATGCTGTTTCATTATTCCATTTTAGTTTCAAGTAGAAGACAAGCTTTAAGAAGTTCTTGGAATGGTTTATGATATAAAAAGTTTATTTTTGCTCTTTTCTTTGCATCAGTCTAGTACCTGAAAGTGGTGGTGCTAATTGCCTACTGATACTTCTTGGATGTGTAATTAAGTTTTACATTCTTCCATTTTCTCACATTAATAATTAAATGAATAATTATGTGACAGACCTTCTTTATGCCTTTTGAGCCCTTTCTGTATGCACGAACTATAGCAAATCAGGTATATTTCATATTTAATTAAGATAAATGTTTATTTTCCATGCTGAATCATGGCAGCCTCTGATAATAATATAGTGTTCTAAAAATTAATGGTGTAAAGATATTGTGACAAAGAAGACAAAAGCTCTAAGCAACTCATAAGATACATTTCTGGGCCTCAAGAAAAAACTAGGCAGGAATTTTTGAGAGAAAACCAAGTTCTAGAGTTCTCTTATACAAGAAGCACACTTTATTAAATTTAGTCTTTTTCAAAGCAAAAGTGAAATTTTTACTTTGTATGCTTTTTAAAAATTTAAGACACAGGCTGGCGAGATAGCTCAGTGGACTAGGCACCTGCTTTGGCAAGCACAGGGCCAGGGTTTGAACCTCGGTACCACATACCCCGGGGCGCACGGGGCGGGAGAACAAATCTCGGCATGGTGGCACAAGCCTGTAATCCCTGCACTGGGGAGGTTGAAAATAGGAGGATCACTATGAGTCCCAACTGGGTAGTGAGACCATGTGCCAAAACACAAATGAGTAAATAAATAATTTTTTAAAATAAAATAAAATTTAAGATTCATAACTCAGGTCTCAATTCATACCTACACGTATTTTAGAATTTCTGGTATAATTATATATGTATAGTTCTTCATATATCAAAATATATTTGCTAAAGTGTGTACAAGGTTTCATTACTACCTTGCCTAGCATATCTAAAAATTTTGATGACAGAAAAAACTAGGTCATTTCCTTCATGCTAGAGCAAATTGGATCTTAAGAAAATTCAGTTTTCAGACCAGGCCACCTGTTAGATAGTCTACAACAAAAGAAAAGGTAGAACTTTTCCAAAAACTTTGGTTGTACTAAAAGAAATCATGAGCTTTCATAGCCGTAATTAAAAAGGAATGGAAGGGCAGGGCCAAGAAACAAGGATTCGCAAAGGAGGTGGCGTGAAAGCCATGAAATTCCAGTATGAGATGATCTCTGGAGTAAGTCTGCCATTAAAAGACATGTTAGGAAGCTCTCCACTGCTTCCTGAAAACTTCCTTCAAAATGCGCAGCTGCTCACTAAGACTTGAAGTGTCAGGTGCGTGCTTGTTTGCACTTACATGCTTCTAATGGAGTGTGTGTGTGGGGGGGGTGTGGGTGTTGCAAGCAAGAGTGATGTAATACGTAGTCTCTGAGGATGCTCTGCTGTTCTGGGGATATATTTCTATTGTACACAGCTAAATTCAGGAAATAGTTGGTTTTAAAAAATCAACTTCTGGGGTTTGACTAGTTAAAAATAGTAATTATCATGGTAAATCGAGGCAGCACTTGGGCCCTTTCCTTCGCACTCAGACTGTCTTGAGGTCCCCTTCAGGATGCAGAGTTCGAATGATTTAACCGGTAAGTTTTTTCCATTTACAAAACAGGGATAATACAAATATTAAACCATGTCCATAAGACTGACTCTAAACAACAGACATAAAATGTGCACAATGATAGATGGAAAATAGTGATTGCTCAACAAGTGACGGCTCTTATTATTTTCATAAACTTTCCAAAAAGCAAACAAAACGTTTCTGATATATAGCTTGCTTTAAGGGAATTACTAATCTACTTTTGTCAAAAAAAATTACTTTGAAGGTAACCATACGTGATATGACCATTGCTAATTTCCTATTATCTCGTTTTGAAATTCTGAATAATTTTTGTTTTTATAAAATGTGAGTCTCTTTAAAATAAAGAGGAAAAGACCAAAACAAACCCCCACTAGGAATGTAGAATATTATAGTATATATTGTTTCATGAAGAGATAATAATCACTTAATGCCTAATTACTGTTTAGCGATCCGAGACACTTAATGTTACAGAACTGATATATTTGTATAAAACTCTATTTAAATGTGTTTTTGTGAAAGTTTGTTCAGGACTGGGTATGGTGGTGCACACCTGCAATCCCAGCACTTGCGAGCTGAGACAGGAGGATGTCTTTGAGTTTGAGGCCATGTTGAATTGCATAGAGAGACTTTGTCTCAAAAATTCAAAAATAAATAAATACTATAAACAGTACACAGAACAAATTGTGTTCACATAAAGGTCAAAGGCTACATATGCAGGATGCACTTTGCATGCATGCGCACAGAGAAAACGACATAAAATAGTTTTTCCTTTTAAAAACATCAATAGTATGTAAATTACTAGTACGACCTCCTGGTTTGCCTAACGTACTTTACTCTTGATGTTCATCGTCTTGCTTTATCATGTTACAAAAGCACTTTGAGTCCCTGTGATTCCTCATGGTTCATGTCAAGCCCAAGCCTGTCCTCCCTCCTATGGCTCAAGGAAAGTTTCGAGCACTTGTGGCATAAAATCAATGCCTTTTCTAGTAGTTCTGCCCTTTTCCTTTATCTCCCAGGCACCTTCCTTCCTTTCTGTGCCATTTGTCGTATTTATTCTTTCTTTTCATGTTATAGGTAGTAAGAAAAATATTTCTCAGATTTCTTTAAGTAATTTAAATTTAAAATGTTTTATAATTCTAGAAAAAGCATGCTTCTCTCTGTCTTGCTCACATTGCAAACTCCTGGCCAACATGAGTTTCACCTATCAAGATCCTGCGATTAGATGGCACGAGGTCAGAAGCTGTGTCCTCCACACGCCCAGGTCACTCAGCTAGCCTCCGATCTCCTCTGAACCCCAAGTAGAGATATCTTAGGGAAGACTTCCCTGAAGCATTTCACACCACTTGATCTTAGTCTCAGCCTCGGTTGCTCTAGCTGCAATGAGTGAGGCCTCAGTTTCCCTTTCATTGGCAATCAGATGATATATGCAGAGAAATTTTCTCACTCTTCATGGGTGATCTGCATCAGGTCTATCACAGTAATCAGAATTCCCCGGCAATGCCAGCCATATATTTTGTCCTATAAAACAGAGAAAGAGATGAGATAATGACATCCAAGTGTATTTTAATGTTATGCATGTGTGTATGTATTTTTCAATAACATGAGCTTTTTATGTTCATCACAATCTAATCAGTAAAAGCAAGACTAAGTTCCAAATTCTGTTCTTTTTTTTTTTTTTTGAGATAGTATCACCTATGTCTTTGACTTTAGTTACTCACGCATGCAAATGACTTATAAAATTAAATTTAAAATTCAAGCCCTTTTTGTGAGTACTAAAGTAAGGCTTTCTTTTAAGATGTTTCTGAATACCTCCTCAGAACTCTATTGTGAATCTAACTTCTCTAAAACTGAACTCATGAACAGTCTTCAAATATTTTCTTCTGCTTATCCCTCTCCTATAATTTATTTTCATTGATGACATCATAATTCTGCTAGCTGTGTAAATAAGGAACTGTGGAGTCGTATGTTACCCCCCATGCATTCAACATCGGGTTTTGTTGATTTCTAAAGAAATCTCCAGTGTTTCTTCTTCCACTACTCTTTTTCCTTTATTCTTCATCCTGACTTTCCATCCATGTCCACGCCTTTCTGTTGTTCATAGGTTTTCTAGAATAATCTTCCAGCATGATTGCATTTTTCCTAGAATCACTCTACCTAATTCACCTTTTGAATTAAATTTTTCAATAGCTTTTCACTTTTGTTAAAAGTTAAATAAATTGTTCTATTATTTATTGTATAATTTCAGAGCAATGTGGCTCCCTTCTCTTCAGGCACAAACACCTTCTTTCACTCTCTTGGCCCCTCTTCTAAAACCCTTCACTTCTGCACATCATATTTTCCATGTTTACCATGATGTTCCCCATCGCTTATGAGCCTGATTTTTCCTAATCATTACCAGGCATCGTTTATATTTTTCTCCTGTGTCATAAACCCTGGAGAAGCCATATTACCATCTTTGGTACAGTCAGATCTTTTGTATTCTCCTATAGATCCACATATATCTATCCTTTCTAGCACATGTCCAATACTATTTTTATATTTACTGAAATTGAATTATCCTCATTGTTGTATTTCCACCCATTCTTAGTTGAATGCTTGATAAACCTTAACCATCATACTAAAAATGTTTACATTCTAATATCCCTGTGTTGTCATAGAGATGAGACAAAATTAATCTTAGTTAATTGGCTGCAGGGTGTGATATTTTCTCAAGGTTATTAAAAAGCAGTTACTTTCTTTTTTTGTCCTTTACCACATTCATATATACATGAGTTAAGATAAATGTGGTACTAATTGCCATTAGTTTATTGAACAGTTAATGCTTTTTAAAAAAAATTTTGGAACAATATTGCATGTTTATATCTGGTAATCTGAAAAACTACTTTGAAGATAACAATATGTAATATAAAAACCATTGTTCAATAGTACATAGTAGTAGTGGGTTATCTGAAGAACTGGCAATGTCAGAAGTTGTTGACTTGAGCCTTTTATAGCTCAGCATATTAATATGGTTTTACTTTTTATAACTCTTGTTCATACTTTTCTGCTGGATGGTTAAGACCAACATAAAGCAAGACCTATATAACAAAAAATATAAATTTATATCTGACAAGGTCAGTCAAATTCCCTCAGGATTTACCCTGAAACCAGGTGCAGCAGTTTGTAGATCTATTGTCAGCGTCAGCCATCTTACTGTATTCACACACCTACAACATTTGAATGGCAATGGAACAGCCATCTCTGACACAACTAAACAAAAAAAAAAGGAATGTAAATGAAGGACAATTTTGTAGTGAAAATATATTTATATATCTGTATATACAAAATAGGGTAGATATACATCTATATTCTCTTAGTTCAATGAGAAGAAAAATTTGTACTAATAGTGTTTAGACAAGATATCATGTCTGCATCTTGTACTCTGAATAAGTACTACGAAGACAACAATATGCAATGTATCAATTATTGTCTCTATCCTACTAACCTGTTTTGAAACTGTCTGCTATTTCTTTCTCAATGAAATTAATAAATCAAAACCATTGTTGATTCCCTATCATCTTGTTTTGAAATTCTGTATCATTTTTGATGTTTTTTATTTGTTATTCTCTATAAACAAAAGTAGTTTGAAAACTCATTTTTAGGCATTAATTGTGTGATTTGGACTGCTTAACTTAGTCTATTTTAAAGCTGCATGATGAGACATCAGTGGCATTTGCTTTGCCTCACCTGGAAATTGACTTACGACACAGCCCACTGGTTTTCATTGAAGCAGAAGTAATTGTTTGCTAAATGAACTTTAAAATCATATGACATCTTGATTAACCATGCTCATCTTTCCCTTTTGTACTATAATTCATTAACCAACGTGCTCCTTAATAAAGTTTCATATTAAATGCATTTTTGCTGTACACATCTGAAATTTGGTAGCTGATTCCCTTTAAAAAAATATAAAATTGTAGGGCCAGTGGTATCACTCAGCAGAGTAAGTGCTTGCTTAGGTAATCTCAGGGGCCAGGTTCTGATCCCTGGCACCACATGCTGTGCCAGCTCTACCCCCTGGGCACCCTGAGCCTGCTATGGAATCTGGGCATGGTGGTGCACACCTGTAATCCAGGCACTAGGAAGGCACAAATAAGGAGGAACATGATGAGTATGAGCTGCGTAGTGAGACCCTGAACAACTAATGATAATAATAACAATACTAATAACAACAACAACAACAACAAAAATGATGATGATGCATTTTCATACAATAGAGTGTTACTCAGCTGTAAAGAATGATAAACTCGAATCCTTCATATATAAATGGATGCAACTTGAAGATATATACTTATAAGTGAAATAAACCAGACCCTCATGTGTAAATGTTGTATAGTCTCCCTAGTATAAGAACTCAAAAGATGAAATAAAAAGTGAAAGGTATAGCACAACTAAATGGACAGTGAGAATTTAAGGATTAAACAATGAGGAGAAGGCAGGGAGAAAAGCTGGGAAACATGGCAGGGGCAAAACCATACACTCATATACACCAGATGGTTAAGGCAATGATCCTGAGCATCTCCATCAGGTTTTGGAAACTAGAAGTTAATTGATAGTATTCTCACCCTGGCTAACTATATATGCTGCTACCTGTGAACTAAGCAACTGCAGTGAAGATAGCAATGTGTAATACTAGGGTCATGCTTGGAATGCCTGTCATTCTGGTCTTCTAAG
>NDGN011304904.1:0-16352 GCA_002564285.1 Tympanoctomys barrerae
AGCTGGCCACACACACACACACACACACACACACACAAATAAATAAAATTTAAAAAAAATAAATAAAAGATTAAAACTTTTTTAATAAACTGACATGGATGAAGGAAATGGGGAGAGATAGACATAGAAAGTAATATCAACTTGACACATATGGACTCAAAAAAGTACTTCTGAAATTGAGTCCAAGGCCTCTGCCCACAGTGGGAGAGTTGCTCTGCTTTTCTGAGGAGAAGTGAACTCTGAGGGAATGACAGCCTCACTGCCCTTCCTGAGGCTGGTGCCTCCTGGGGAGGGAACCCCTACGCTTAGGGCTGGATGGCAGGCTGAGCGCTGTTGCAGGCGTCCTCTTTCGTAGCTGCCTGCTGAGGACCTGGGAACTGGTGCTTCCTAATGAAGTGTCCCCTGGGAACTTGTTCACCCTGTGACCACAGAGTGTTCCGGCTCCGCGAGGCGCCCCTGGGCTTTTGCCCTCTGCCTGTGCTGCAGCTGCATGTGGTCTCTCCTGGAATGTGCTGGCTGTAGTGGCCTGGGGATGGCGGGAGAGCAGTGTAGCCATTTGCAGTGGAGAAGTCAGGGGCGGGTGCTGCAGGCCAGCGTCTCTGGAGCGCCAGGCACCACGGCCAGTGTTCTTGACTGAGCCGTCCTAGGCAACTCCCTTCCTGGAGCAGCTGGACTCCCTGGGACCAGAGGTAACGTCTCAGTCACAAGCTGTGGTCAGTGGGGATGGTAGCGTGAGCCGATGAAGCCAGTCTAGACAGTGCAGCTTACGTTTTCTGTGGTAGCAAGAAACCTGGTTCTCTCTCTGCCCTTGCTGCCAGCATCCAAACCTCCCACCCCAAGCCCAGCCTCTCCACACACTCCTGGCGGGCCCAGAGGCTGTGGCCACCTCCCTCAGGAACACGTGTGCTCATGGTGCTAGGTCCCGCAGCTTCTGTACACATGGGCCTGGCGTGGAGCCCAGCAGTGGCCAGACCCTGCCAAGATGAGGCTCACAAATAAGAGATCCAGGGGTCAGGGAGCAGGTGACATTTATCCTCACAAGGCTATACCGAGCTTAGATGTGATACCCAGTGCTCATTGTTGGTAGCACTGGCCAGGCGGCAGGCTCTCCATGAACAGCAGCTTCATCTGCAAAGTTTCTGTGATAAGCATGACAACGGATCTGCCTCCCTCCCCAAAGGGAAGATTGCAGCGCTTGTGTTGGTGCCCGTACAGATGGGGTGGGATCCGACAGCAGCACAGCAGGCTGGGCTTGGAGGCCCACTCTGGCCAACAGCATCTTGCCAGGGCTGGGCTAAGCCAGCGTGGCCCTGTTTCAGCCTTGAGGCTGCTCGCTGCTTTTCCCAGGCACTGGTCCATCTCATGGTCAAGTAGAAAGCCCGAAAACCAAGGCTCGGCTTGAGTTCTGGCTCCACCACTAGGCCCGTCATTGAACCTCTTCAGATAAGCTACCCTACCGCACAGAGCAGGCATCAGATGAGAAAATGAAAGGTATGGCCAAGTGCTGACGGCAAGGCAGAGATTGTCCTGTCTTAGCAACCGCCTGGACACTCAGGGACAGGCCTGGCCATCATTCTTGAATTACACAGGATGCATAGGGCTCCAGGATAGCAGAGAAAAAGAGAAGGTGGTAGAGCAATTCCAGTAATGAGTCAAAGGTAACACAGGACAGGGAGGGGAGAATACAGGATTTGGGGTGTGTATCCCTAGACTTAAATCTCAACTCAGTCACCTCTTAGCTCAATGAAATATTTTGACACAACACATCAGTTTGCTAGTCAGTAAAATGGGCTAAATAATAATGTAGGGGTATTTAAGCCAATAAACACATATTCGAGCTCTATAACTTAATGAAAGTGTGTGTGTGTGTGTGTGTGTGTGTGTGTGTGTACGTGCTCACGCTTAGTCCCTGCCAGTGACCAAGGCAATAGAGCTCCCCTCTCCACACCAATCCCTCCCCTGGAATTTATTCCCTTTTTAGACTTAAATGAATTTCCAATGACTTAAATAGGAGTGCTGGTGACCCTTCACAGAGTGGTCTAACTTCAGGAAAACACTTCTTTTCTGCGTCTTACCTCTCCTCACCACGAAAACGATGGACGTGAGACCACTACCAAGCCTTGTGTTGGGTTCTTTGTTTCTCAGGCACCAGCCCTGACATGCACTAGGTTGAAATCCGCTGTTGACTCCTCTGTTCAGCGTGCCAGGAGGTTCATGTGCGCGTGTGCATGAAGGGGAGGGGTCCGAGGCAGACCAGGACCCTACTGGGTCGCACACTTGCCAGGAATGGACCTGTCCACCCACCTGGGGGAGAATCGCTGGGCTGAAGCCCAGGAGCCCTAACAGATGCAGATCCAATTTAGCAACAAGAAGAAGTCCTCTCCAAGGCAACCCAGGCGAACATACCGCCCACTGGGCAGGACTAAAAATACACCCGCATGGTTTTAACGTCACACCTGAAGTAAAAATACACCCAACCAGGGCTGCTGGCTTGCCCCCTCCCTTCTCTCTTCCCTCCATCTGGTGCCTCGGATGGAGTGGGCAAGCACCTTCTTTCACGCTCTCTCCCCACCCTGTGCCACCCCTCCCCGCACACACCCTCCAGCTCAGCCCAAGTAAGTGGAGGTCCTTTTGTAGCAACTGTGGCTAGAAGCTGCCAGATGGCCCACCTGATCTGGGTCCCCCAGTATGGATAGGCTGTAGGCCTGGAAGGACTTGCGGATCCTGTCTCCACGCCCACATTCCTTTAGTCATCCCTTGCTTTGTGCATTCATTCATTGGTTCCCATTCACTGGTCCATCAAACTTTACTGACCCCTGCTCTGTACCGCATGCTGTACGTAGCCCACAGGGGTTCAGAGAGATGAGCTAAAGTCCCCGAATGCATGTAGTGAAGAAGACAGATCTGTACACAAAAAAACAATGACATAATATAACAAGTGTTATAGAGAAATAAAAATAAATCCTTACTGATAGAGCTCTTTTTAGTTAAAAATATAAAGTTTTGAGTTCTGAAAAATGGTAAGTCTCCCCCCATATTTCTACGCTTCTATTTTAATTGGCTCGTGGGCTCATCTTCCAGCCAAGTGAGTCGGGGGACATGGGAAGATATGTTTATTAGAGTAGATGGTGTCACTGTCGCTCTGAATACAGAAGGTGCCCACACTCCATTCCAAGGGACAGGGACAAGCATTAATCGGCAGCTTTCCAAGTGTCAGGCATGCTCCATGTCCCTTCATGTAATCCTCAGGAGAACCTACACAGGAGGTGTTATTTCTGTCAAATAAAATCACAAACTGGCATTCGGCAGCCTGCCCAAAGTCACACAGCTGTCTGCCTGTGACATCAGTGCTTATCTCAGAACCTCCTGCTTCCCACCCTACACCGTGTGTGAGGTCAAGAGAGAAATACACACATTTCCAGTGACAGCTGGAAGGGGGCAATGGCTTGTCACAGGAGAGAGAGCATTTGGCGCTAGGTTCTGGAGATGGTTGGAAGGGACAGGTGGTTCCAGAGAAAGGAGTGACTGGAGCACAGGTGTGGAAATCACAGGTCAAAAGCCAGCCCAGGCAGTGCAGGTGGCCAGGCATGGTGCCCCACACCTATGTCAGCACTTGGGAGACTGAGGCAGGAGGATCACTGCATGTTGAAGGCCAGCCTGTGCTACATAGTGAGACACTCTCAAGGAAGTGCAGATGACCTGAGCCAGAGCAGGGAGAAGTGACAGCACAAGGGACACCATGTTGCCCCTCCAGCCTTTCTCTACTGAGTCCATATAGGACAAATACTGAAAAGAGACTGACAGTCCATTGTGAAGAACCTAGAATGTCGTCTCAGGAGTGTTGGCTCAGTTTACCCGCATTCAGGAGAAATCGCTTCATATTCCTCAGCAGGGGCATGTGTGAGCCTTCGGGCTGTGGAAGATGGCCAGGTCAGGGTTGAGAAGCTGTCTCGGAGAATGTGTGTTCTTAGACGTTGGCTCTGATTCTGTAATTCCAGTGGTAGAGTCAAAACCTCAGTGCCTGGGCAGAGGTCTGGAAAGGCAGGCAGTTTGATGGTCACTTTGAGTCCATGGAGAGTACGATCCTGTGAGCCCCACCTCACCGTCAGCAGACTGATGTCCTCCAGAGCAGACTGACCCTGGACAGGCCTCTCTTTCCGCTGGCTCATCCCAGAAAATCTCCACCCGGAAATATCGGTCTCCTGCCATGCACTCTACCTCCTGGGAGAATTGTCGTCCTTGTTCCACTTGGGCAGGGCTGAAGGCTCTGACTTCTGTGTTGCCACTGGAAGGGACCCAGTGCCTCTGGAGGGGACAGGCACTGACATGGCCCACCTGTGAGGACGATAGGTCTGGGCTGTGAGGGGCGCCGCAGGAGAGGCTGAGGGCTCCAAGGGCGGTCACAGGGAGAGGAGGTGGACAGCTCAGGCGGGCAGCACACACTTGGCTGGACCCATAATTGAGGTCTATAGCCCTGCCAAGGTCACAAGGGAAGAAATCGAAGGGACAGAGTGGCATGACTGTGAATCAGAAGGTTTATCACCCAGAAAGAGTACTCAACACTGATGTCTCTCCCTACCTGGGACCTCCTGAAACCCCCTACCCACATAGTCTGTTTCTGAGCATATGTCTCTTCTGATTCTCTTATTTTTTTCCATCTTAGCCTCTCAGAAGTTCTGTATTTTTTCATTCTTTCTTGCTTTTTGTCTGTCTCTGTTTCTCTGTTTCCACTCCTCCCTAAGCAGGAAGAAATGTTTTCAATTAAAAACAAAACACACTACTATGAAGACAACAATATGCAATGTATTAATTATTAAAACTGCCCTACTAATCAGTTTTGAAACTATCTCATTGCTATTTGTTTCTCAATAACATTAATAATAATAAAAAACACAGTGAGGCTGTCCAAGGAGGAAGGGAAGGAAGTAGAAAAGGACTCAGCTGTCTTGAGTCCTTTTGACCAAAAGGCACATTCTGGGGCTACACAGGGGAGCTTCTGGTTAGATGGGCATGCAAGAAATCCCGGGAAAGTTTTGGTCTCCACCCCAAAAGACCTTTGAAAATGTTGGGGACACTCATTGCCCAATTTCTGCTAGGCTGCTCTGTCATGAGGTGGGGAGGTGTGAGACAGGCCCTTTGGATCTCACAAAGGCTCTTAGAAGCCTCAGCAGAGATGGGATCAGCACAGGCTTGCCCGGAAACACTCCTGATCCTGACTGAGGAGGGATCTCAGCCTGTCTCTGGCACCTCTTTATGGGCTTTGGCCAACTCCTGTCCAGTTCTGAATCTGCTTTCCGGGGGGAGGGACAGCCCCATCCACCTTGGCCCCAAACTGGGCATTCCTGACCAGCAAATGTGGGTGATAGAGAAAACGTGAAGGCAGAAATGTCAGAAGTAATTAAACCAAACGGTGGCTTAAACCCCTATAGAAATCAACACATCCGGTTTAATCACCTTCTTAAGCTAGCACAAGGCTGCAATTCTATGGAGAGGGCTTCTTTATTTCTTTGGATCGTTAACAGGAACTGCATATCTTGAGCTTGATTTTAGTTCAGATGCTCCTTGGGGGGAGGTGATGCGGGCAGGGGTGGGTTGGGGTGGGGGGCTCGGAAAAGAAAAGGGAAATAATAAAACATTATTTGAGATCATCTCTTCTTCCCCACTCCCTGGGCTGAGCCACGTATCTCCGTATCTTCCTCCCTCCTGCCTCCATCCGCAGTTCCAGCACCGGGAGGAGGCACAGTGCTGAATGTGCTAAATTAGGCCATTAGAGAAATTCATTTCTCTTTATTAGTCTGTGTCAAATCCTTTTTATTAGTGGCTGGAAACGACCTCTCTTCTGCAGTAAAATGTCATGCCAGTTCACTCCTTTTATTTGTTCTGCACTGACGAGGCTCAAACTCTCACTGAATTAGTGCAGTGAGATTTATTTCCTCCAAATTTTGAACGGCTTAAGAGAGATTGGGGTGGAGGGGGCGGGCACGCAGGAGGCAGCCTGGGGGNGAAGGGGCCTGGGAGGGAGAAGGTGAGTTGCTTGCATGGAGGTCAAATGTCCTCAGCTCCTTGGAAATCGAGTCCAATGGCCATCTTGTTTGTCATTTTCTGGGTACCAGGGACTGAGTCGCCACATTACTGCTTCTGGTTTTCAAAGTGGAAGAGACCTGAATGGTGGAGGGAACTTCTGTAAAACCCACATGTAGCCTGGCGTGGTGGCATATGCCTGTAATCCCAGGATTGAAGGAGGCTAAGGCAGGAGAATCACAAGTTTGAGTTCTGTCTGGGCAGCTTAGCAAGACTCTGACTCAACCTAACAACTTGGGATGTAGCTCAACAGCAAAGGGCCCCTGGGCTCAGTCTCCAGAGAAAAAAGCAAACAAACATGTTTTGTGGCTGAACGTGTAGCTCAGGGGTAGAATGTTTGCCTAGCATGCACAAAGCCCAGGCCTCAACTCCCAGCAATGTATACAGGCATACAGAGGCTCTGAAAGGCCCAGTGCCCACGTCTGAGGGGAAAGCCTTCTCCATATCCTATCCCCATTTCAGATAGGACCTTTCCTGGCCCAGGTAATTCCAAAGCCAGCTCTCCCAGACCCTGCCTTATTCAGGATGGTCCCAAGCCTACAGCCCATGCTACTGGAAATAACTCCCAGGGGTCCCTGCCAGCTTCTTTTCTGTTTCATAGGGAGATGTTGGGTTTTGTTCTGTGGTACTGGGGATTGAACTCAGGACCTTGTGCTTGCCAGGCAAGTATAGGGAGATGTTGGAGGGTAGCATAGATGGTATAGCTCAGCCCCTAGGCAAGGACAGATCGGATAACTGAGAAAGTAGCCAGCTACTTTCCTGTAATTGGAGTAAGAGTGAAGCCACAGCCCTCCCCACCCAGGTCTCAGGGATGGAGCCTGTCTGGTAGGCGGAGCCTGTCTCAGCAGCCCTGTGTGAGGTGGCAGGTCAGCAGAGAGCAACCGGGTGCACTGAGCACTCTGGGAGCACAGCACCAGCAGGGTGTGGTTCATAGGAGAGCTGTGGAGAAGCTCAGGCCAGAGATCAAGGAGGCAGGCAGGGCTCCTGGGATCATAGGAAGAAGCAGACCCTGGAGCCTACGGAGAGCAGAGTGTGAGGAGAAAGATTGGTGTGTAACAGCCAGCGCCGTCCACACCCTCCCGCCCCAAGTGCCCGCTGGGAAGGGCTGGAAGGAGGTGGCCTGGTCGCCTTGGTGTAGCCCATCCTGTGCTCCATGGACCCTTCATTAACATGGGGACAGGTAGCAAGTGCCTGTCTTCCAAGAGATAGCAGAAGACATGGAAAACACCCCAACGAGGCCAAGGGCGTCGCTCAGTGGTAGAGCACTAGGCTAGCAGGTATGAGGCTTTAGGTTCCATCCCTAGAACCACCAAGCGTGCACACACACACACACACACACACACACACAACCCTGGCCACATAACTCACGTATCTCACATAAACCTGTTTTGGGAACATCTGACAGGAAGTAAAGGAGGTTTATCTGTGGATCTGTGCTGTGGCTCTGTACAGAAGGGGGTACAGTGCCCCCAACCCCAAAAGCCCAGCTGTCTCAGTTCTGCCAGGTACCTCACAATCTGACTCCTGCTGCCTCTTCTACTCTGTCCCCTCCGTTTCCCTCTTGCATGCCTGGCTTCAGCCATACTCAGCTAGATTTGGTTCCAGAAGCAAGCGAACTCACTCCCACCTCAGGGGCTCTGCTTTCCCTTTGCCCCACAGGCCTTTCCGTCTGCTCTTTGCATAACTATCCCTCTTCAGTCATGGATTGACTTAAAAGTCGCCTTCTCACACAGGCCTTCCATGCCCACTCTCAGAAAAACTGCTCCTTCCTGTGGCACAAGACCAGAAGTGAGAAGGCTCCCTCCTCGTCCCACTTCCAGGGCTGGTAGCTAGGGATTCGGTCATACAGCCCCACCTGCTACTCACGCTGTATACACAAAGCACACAACCCCACATATGCAGTCCACACAGATAACACAGGGCACGCGTGCACCGTGCTCGCAGCGCACAAACCTACCCTGAAGTTGCATACCTGCTGAATAGACAACACCGTGTGTGCGCACACCCATAGCCTTGCTCCCCTGCCAGCCTGCCTTCACCCTCAGCAAGCACACACACGTGCACACGTACGGGCACGCAGCCTCACACCCTTTCACCTTCCCACTCGGGAGCTGCCCGCCCTCCCCTCAGCCAGCGAGGAAGGAATGCACGGTGACCGCGTGGCTGCTGCAGGTTGGGGCGGGGGCTGCACCCCCACCACCTGGCACGATGCTTCGGATTATTAGTTCCTGGTAATTTAGTGCCCTTGTACAGAGTCGATTTGTGCCTTTCATTCCTAATTGATCTAGTGGCTGTTTAAATGGCAGCAGGCATCTGTTGAGAGTAGGAAGGTTCATAAGGCGCAATAATTCATAACACCGTCTGGAATTTGCCTTTCATGGCCCTCAGCTAAAGCGCTGCTGGGCTCTGCTTAAATTACAGCCACTGAGGCTTTCTTTGGTATTCCACTCAGGGCCAGGAGAATCTTGCATTAAACTGGGATCAGGCTAGATTAGACCATAATATGCTGCAGTACTAGTGGCTGCAAATGAAGACTTAGGCTGGAGTTTAACCCCTTCACCTGGTGTTCTCTTTGTCTTCAGCCGGATAGCCAGATTCACCCATTGTGTTCCCTGCTACTTCTCCACTGGGGCTCAGCAGAACTTCTGGTAACTTGGTGCTGTGGATGAGGCACCCTTAAATACTGACTCTCTTTCCTGCTGCCCTGGGGCCCAGGGGTTTTTCCATCAGCCTCCCCAAAGCAAGGGTCAAGGAGATGGTGTCCAGGGCTGGCTCTGCCAAGCTTGCAGCTCATACAAAGCGAGAATTTAGCCCCTTCCACCCTCCACCACCCTGAGTTTCTGAAAGATGCACACAGTATGTGTGTGGGTGTGGGTGGAGCCAAGCACCGTCTGTCTCTGTGCCCAGAACTGTTAGAGTTCCAGAAAGGGCCAGGCACCTAGGGGGGCCCCTCCCACCTACAAACACTGGGTAGTCCAAATGTTCGGGTGTCTCTCAGGGTCTTCAGGGCTGGAATGGAACAGTCCGTTTTCCTTTTCAGTGCTCCTGTGTTCTCCACAGAGTAGCCACCAGCCACACGTGGCCATTTAAATTTAAATTAATTAAAATTCAATAAAATTAAAAATTCGGCATCTTAATTCTAATAGTAGTATTTCAAGAGTTCATTGGCCTCATGTGACTTGTGGTTATCCTGCTGGACAATGCGGACTCCAGCCCATTTCTGTCACAGCAGGAAGTTCTGCTGGACAGTGCTGGTGAAAGCGTTCCCTCTGGCGGGGGCTCCAGGGGTCAGGTCCAGCGCGCGGAGTTTTATCAAAAAGAAAGCAGCTCAGTTTTATGGTCCAGGTATCTGAGCAGACAGACCAGGAAAGGATCTGTGGCTCTCAAGGGAATGAAGGAGCCTTTCCAAGATCCAGGATCTACAACCCAGCCACACACCTGCACACATGCTGCAGAAATAAACATGGCAGACACTTGTACCGTATGCAAAAGAAGCATGCATACATGCAACGCGTGTATTCAACCAGTATTTAGGGAGCTCCGCTTACCCCTGCTGGCTATTCAGTGGTGGTTCCTGCTCAGATTCCAAGTGAAAAAGTGGATGATGAAATAAACAATTTGAGGACTGTTGCCATAAGCTGGGGGGTGGGCAGTCAAGGAGGCGTCCAGGAGCTGGTCATCTCTAAACTAAGACCCACAGAGCCACTAGGTGAGCCCTTCAGCTCACGTGCATTCGTTATAGATGCCCACATTCCTCAATCATGGATCAACTCAATCACTCACCAAATGTTTATTAAATGCCTGTCATGAGCGTAGATGGCACAATCGAGGCATATATCGTTAACATGGGGTCTGTCTTGGGGGAAAGCAGAGATGCAAATAATCGTTTATTTTCTCACAGCTCTGCTAAGGGTATAATGAGAAAAACATGTAGGGAGACATTACATATGTACTTGGGGTGTCTGAGCTAACTGAGGCCCCCCAACCATCACTAATAGGTCTGTGTAGGCCAGTATTTGACCTCATACACGTACCATACGCGTACACTGCAAGTACACAAGGGTGTGTGCATATCTGCTACCTTTAGCTGGTTCTGGATAGTGTGTGTGTGTGTGTGTGTGTGTGTGTGTGTGTGGTTTGTGATGTATATGTGTGAGCAGATGTGCTTAACTAGATGGCTCTGTGGGTCTTAGCTTGAATGTCACCTACAGCCAGTGTTCATGTCCAGGACTTCCCTGGATGCTTCCCACATTTCCTTCCTGGACTAGAAATGGACTCCCCTTCTAAGAAGGGTCATAACCCATCACCTCTCTCCAAAAAGCCATGTAACTTATTTGATGGAAGAAAAAAGCTAGGAACCCTCAGAGGCCCTGGGCCCTGGGCCACTGGACTCTGGTCTTTCTCCGCTGCCCTTAGGACTTGGGACATTCTCAAGGAGCAGGAACTTGGGAGAAGAAGTGACAGGGATCTGGGAAAGTGAGTCTGGCCAGTAGCCTGGCCTCTCTGTGTGCCTGTGTGTGAGCTCTTGATGTCCCCGCAGGCACCCTCTTTTCCCGCTCCTGACGCTGCTGTTTGAGAAGTGTGAGCAGGCCACCCAGGGCTCTGAGTGCATCACCTCCGCCGGCTTTGATGTGGACATCGAGAACTTTGTCCACCAACAAGAGCAGGAGCACAAACCCTTCTTCAGCGATGACCCAGAACTGGACAATCTGGTAAAGACCCTCCACCCCATACCCTAGCTAGTCTTCCTACCCTCTCATCCCTTTAAAATGCCCAAGAAATGTTCTCTCCATTAATTCATCCAACAAAAAGATTTGAGTGCCCATCATGGGGAAGGCTCCAGGTACACATTCTAGTGCCTTCTAAATTCATAAGCCAAGAGGCCTGGGTGCTGCTGGAGTTCCTCCTGTTACTGTCCACAGTGGCACCAGCATCTGACATACTACCACTCTGTGATCCAGGCAAATGGATCATAGAAGGTCTAAGATAGCTGTTTCAAGGCCTGGGCTTCTAACCCATTAACAGACCTGTCTGGACTGTCCCAGGGTAGGGCTGATGGCTCACATGTCACCATATGGAGGATGCAGGTCACCAGCATGTGCAAGCATCAGTAGAAAGACCCGGGGACACAGTCACGCTGGGAACACCACCAAAGGTCCTGAGCATTTAGGGAACTCAGCACACCAGGCTCCCAAGCAGCTTGCCATGCCGGTCATCACTGCAGCATAGAAAGTGGTCCCTCCTGGGCTGGGCCAGGGAACTGTGACTCTGTAGGTTATAGCATCCTGGGCCACGGCAGTCAATGGTTGGACTTGCTGACTCCCAGGTTGGATGACACCTGAAGTTCTGCTGCAGTAGGGCACTAGAGAAGCGGTTCTGCATGTCCACCACTCTCAACAGTCCTCCTGAAATTATTAACTGTAGCTCCTTATTTGTCTCTGAGTGGGTTACCCAGATTATACACCATGCATTTGGAAACTGTAAACTCTTCCCTCACACACTGATGAGTAACAGTGCTGATCTCTTGTACCCAGAGTTTAGCTGGTGCTTGTTCTCAAAAGGAGAACAGAATTAGAAAAGCAAACGTGACACTGAAAAGGAAGAAAAGTTACACACACACACACACACACACACACACACACGGCATCTGCAGAACAGATGTAAGTGACTTGGTGTTATTCTGGGCTATGGGTTGTCCACACCGCTGCTTCCCTCATGAGCTGAATGTGGTACTTGATGGAGTACAGAAGTGCTCTGAGCAGGGCCCGTGGTCTGTGGAGCGCTGCAGTGGAGCCATCCTTTAGGGAACAGGATCTGCCCAGGGTCTGGGCCCGAGGATGAGTCCTCCTTATCAGCCTTGGTAGAGGCATCCAGAGCCCCAACTCTGCCTCTGCTCTCACCTGGCCTTTGCCTTTCCCTAGCAGGGATTAATCAGACTGACTTCCCAGGAGGCTGGACCTCGGTTTCTGAGATGCCTGGGCAGCTTCCCTGTGCAAGTTCTTCAGGTTGACTGTGAAGTGCAGGCTGGCCTGGCCCTGCCCCCCTCTTTGGCTGATCAAAGTGCAGTTGGAAAGCAGGTCCTTAGAACCCAGACCCAGGCAGCCATGGAGCCAGGACATGAGGCAGCCATTTCTGCAGGGGTAGGAACGCCATCCCAGGGGTGGGTGTGGAGCTGGAGTAAGGGCAGGCTCACTCTTCTCACTCAATGTAGAGAGAAACAGGCCTACCCTAAGACTGAGCGATGGGAAGTTTAAGCCTTCTTGTGGTGGAGGAGTCCAGAGAAGCAAACTTTACATCCCTTGTCCATCTCCACCTCCCTGCTGAGCTACGGAAGACCCACTAAACACAGCCTCCTGTCTTACCCAGCTGGAAAATCCAAAAGTGCCTGGCTCTGTGCCTTGCCCTTTCCAGCCCTGCCTGGAGCTCTTGGGGTTCTGTTCGAAGAATCAGTCTGGGTGTGGTGGCACATGTCTGTAATTCCAGTACTTGGGAAGCTAAGGTTGAGGATTGCCCTGAGTTCAAGGTTAGCCTGGGCTATCAAGTGAGACCCTGAACCCACCAATTGAAACAAAACCCTCAGAGAACCAGATTTCCTAATTCAATCCAAGGAAGCTGGCTTGAGTGGGTTGCTATAGGAGCAGGGGTGTGGTAGGAGCTGCCCAGTGGCCTCAGGCTTCCGGCGTCCCCGGTCTTCTCTTTCCTCAGGCTGGGAGTAGTCCAGTTGATGGTGCAATCTTTAGTCCATTCGCTGTTGTGTCAACCATGGTCCGTGACTGGTTTATTATGGATTGAGTGAGTGAGTGATTATGAAAATGGAGAGATTTGAAAGAGCAGATGAAGGCAGAAAATCTGAGCCTCCCATCACCACTTACTCTCTCTGTGTCACTCTGAACACTGAGCTCCTTTGCAGCTCGGTTTCCTCATCTGTAGAGCTCATACACGTATCTCAGTTGATTGTCATAAAAACTTAATGAGGTAGCGTACAGAGCTGGCCTTCAAGGTGGCTGGTATCCGGAAGATTAATCTCAAATGCATTATTACTACACCAGGCAAGGGGTTCAAGCTCCCCAACCTTACTTCCTGCCACCAGGGCCTGTGTAATTTGGACCCTGAAGCTTCTCTAGGGGAGTGGAGCAGGGCCCTTGGTCACCCCCACTCTGGTCCTGCGTAGAGCAGAGAGATGAAGAGGCCAAGCACAGGAGCCATCATTAGAACAAGAATCATGTCGCCAGCACAGCCGAGATGCACATAATTAGAAATTAGAAAAAGGTCAGATCGCGTTATTACCAGCTCAATCAGCTGCCAAGTGCCACAGCCAGTTAATTTGGCATCTGTATTTTTTACAACCCCGCACACGTAGCCCAACGGACTGTAACTCTTTATCCGGACAGATATACTGCGACGCTGAGCAGGGATATGAAATGAGGGACCCCAAGCAAATGAGCTGAGATAATTGAGAGATTTATTTTTTATATATATGTGTGTCAGGGTGGCTTTCCTGTGCCCTTGAATATTGACTTTCATAGATGGGATTGTCAGGAGGGCACTTGGGTCCCCCAAAACTTGGCCCCATAGTAGGTCTCTTCTTTCTCCTCCTCCTCTTTCTTTTCTTCCTTCTCCTCTTCCTCCTCTTCTTCCTCCCCCCTCCTCCCCTTCACCTCCTCCTTCTCCTCCACTCCCTACCCCAGCCTCAAGCCCCACTCTGGCCCTGCCCTGCTTCCTTCACCATTCATAGCTTGTCGCACCCTCCCATGACCCTGCAGTCTCCTCGAGCTGCCTTTTCCAGACAAACCCCTTTGGTAAAAGGTGAGTTGGCTCCTGCAAAGCTGACCTGAAGCGGGGCTAGGGAGATGGAGCAATAGAATAAGTGCTTGCCTGGAAAGTGCAAGATCCTGGGTCCTGAGTTCAATCCCTGGTACCACCAAAAAAAAAAAAAAAAAAAAGATGGGGGCAGATTTCTGAGGGGCTTCCCTCCCCTGTGAGCCTCCATCACATGCTCCACAGCAGCCCTGGCAAAAGGGGAAAGGGAGTCCTACGACCCCAGGGAGAAGCAGGTAGGCAGGTGTCCCCTCCCTGTTACAGACAGGAGTGCTGACACCCAGCCAAGTGACTTGGCTGCTGGGAAGGCCCCGGGTGTGCTGATTCTGTGTTCCTTCTGCTGTTCCTTCTACTGGTGACAGTAGACCCTCACAGATCCAACAGTGTCACCATGACATCTCTCCTTCTAGCTCCCACACCCTGGCCCTCTGTACCTCTTGCCACGCTGTGGAGGAAGCTCTCTGCACTCATAGCAGCTGAGCTGGCATCCCCGTTGAGCTCCCCGGGGACAGGGTAGCCCCAGTTCCCACGCCCCCACAGTGCTCACCAGGCCTATTTCTCACCTGGGCCCCAGATCCCCTCCTTGGACCCAGCAGCCTCTGACTGGCAGTTGGTAAAGTTTGTAAAATTTGCAAGTTCCCCAAACCCCTTTGAAAGGTAAAAGCTTTTTGTTTTATAAAATCTGATTTACGGGCCCCCGGTGCAGGGCCAAGGTTTTATATATTATGCAAGATTTCAAACTAAGGCTGTAAAACGTACGGTTTCAGTTTCATGCATGGAATTTTTTTATGTGTAAATTTTTTAACATTTATGGGGCACATTTTAATGAGACTCTGGTGTGGCTCAAGGGACAGATTACAGCTGCCTGACCACAAAGCCAGCTCTAAAACGGGACCCCCAGGCCCCTGGGCTGTTCAGAAGAGGCAGGGCCAAAGGCCGGAAGCTGTGGAGGAGGAAGAGGAAGACCAGGAAGGAGGTAGCTGGGGCGCTGCGCCCCACCCGGGACCTCAGGCCAGGCCAGCTCCCGATCACTTCCAGGCTCTCTGCCTAGCGGGGAGCAGAAAGCCTCACAGACACCAGGAAAAGGAAAGGAAATAAGAATAATCAACCTCAGCAATAATTAACATCTGTAACTCACTTGGCAAGTACCTTTCTAAACACTTCACTCCTAGTATTCAACCTTCTTTACAAACCCACGAGGTCAGTATGAATGTTATCCTCATTTTTCACCTGCCTTCCATACTCAGTGCCCTAGGTTTGATCCCCAGCACTGAAAGAAAGAAAAAGAAAGAGGGTGCATGGGGAGGGAGGGAGGGAGGAAGGGAGGGAGAGAGACAGAGAGAGATTGATTCCCATTTCAAGAGGTCAAATGAGGCTGGGCATTTGCCTTATATTCACTAGGCCCTGAGTTCAAATCCCAGCACTCCTCCCCACAAACAGAGAGGTGAAATCCTTAGCACAAGTTCCCTTCAGCTAAGGCGGGGCAGAGACAGGAATCAAGCTATAGCTTGGGGCCCGCTAACCTGCTGCTCCACCCAATGGCTAATCTCTCCTTGCACCATCCAGGAAGCTGGGTCTTTAGTTCATTTTTAGCCAGGCATCATGTAATCCACAGCACAACTCTGGGGGTGTCCCTACCACCAGGTGCCAGGAATAGACTCCAGGGCCTTCCGCATGCATGTGCAAGTGCTCCTCGCTAAACTGGACCCCGGGCCCATAGGAGCCGTGCTTATTATAGCCTGCTTACGAGTGAGGGAGCTGTTCAAGGTCTCAGCAGAAGGGAACACACAGCCTCCAAGGCCCATGGTCCTTGAGGGCCCTATTTGCTATCTAATTGCCACAAAGGCCCTATGAAACCCTTATTACCTCCATTTACCAGGAAGAGATTAGAAGCAAGGACCCCAGAGCCAATAAGTTTTATGACAGGGGCTGGAGCCGAGCGGGTCTGAGGCGAGAAGCTCAGCCTCTGCCTCTGCGCCCCATCCGCTTCCCTAGAGGCTGAGGCCACTGAAGCTGCAGTGCTGGGTTCCTGACTCTAAGTGACGTAACTCGTCGTGCGTGGGAGTTTCCATGGAATGTTCATTCCGCCCTCAATCACCCGGCGGCTGCCCACTCCCTGGCATTAACCTTTCTTCCCTGTCCCCAACCTCCGTGCTGGAGATCAAACCCAGAGCCGTAGGGCTAGGCTACATCTCCAGTCCTTTCTTGTCCTCTTAGTTTTGAGACAGAGTCCTGCTAAATTGCCCAAGCTGGGCTCGGACTTGCAGCCCTCCTCCCTCTTCCTACCAAAGTGCTGGAATTACAGGCATGACCACACACCAGGCCCATGTTCCATTTTTTAAAAAAAAATTTTCTAATTAATTTATTGAGTGTCGGGAAGATAGCTTGGTGGCATAAATACCTGCCTGGCTAAGCGCAAGGTGCAGAGTTCAATCCCTGTACCACAAAAAAAA